>BEXV01000330.1:104086-149086 GCA_003118195.1 Hemicentrotus pulcherrimus | reverse complement strand
TTGCTATCACGAATATTGTCTAAATGCGCGTGGAAGGGCTTCTGCGCTTAAGGGAAACCCACTTTAAAGTTTGTCCTAGGATTTACAAAAATGAAATTACCATAATGATATATGAACGAAGTGTTCTGTGAATCCAAACATCATAACAAGGAAAGATATACGAACGCAGCTTTTTTTTCTTTTTCACTGGGGACCTTGTTACGATGACGCGGATGATGGTGATGACGCGGCTGCGATAAATGCTCAGGGACGTCCACCAGCGTGATGGTAAGAATCGCTGACGACGACCCATAAAAATACTCTACAGTACCAAGATATAGAAATCTAATTTCTAGATAACGCACCGGAAAGAACTTATCAAGTACGTGGAAACATCCACGAAATCATACTTTCACCCCCTTTTCACCAAATTAACGATGCTTTGCTTTATAAGTGACTAATGATGTGTTCTCATGAAAATTACGCCATGGCGGCAAAGCTGCCGCGATGATGAAACATCGCACAGTAGATTGAAGATTCCAGGAGCGCATTGATTTTTGTCTACGTTCCTGGTCATCGTTGTCATAGTGATATTGGAGGAGAGATGGAGGAGGGACAGAGGACCATCTTCGTTCAAGATGCCATTGATTGTCAGAGATGGTCGTTGATGTCGGTTGCGGATACCGTTACACTGAGTCGATACTTGGAAGGTTGAACAACGTGTTCCCTCAATTTCACGCTTTTTTCGATAAATCATTGATGGAAAAGTGCATGCTAGAATTAATGACATTGGACAAGTTGAATCATGACCAAGAATATAATTAAAGGTTGATTTTAAAGATTAAAACTGGTTTGTTACACGTGATCTAGCAAATAAGAAAACTGTTATAACAAGAGAGATAACGTGTTAGTTCTGTTTCTTCAGGTCATCTCGTCATAATTCCCAGCCAAAAACTACTACATGTAATTTCTTGTAAAGACAAAATGTTTTCATGTAGGTGATTTTCTTGCCACCACCCCCTACTGGCGGAATCCCAGAGCTCCATCTCCATCATGTTCTATATTTTCTTCTGATGATTCCAGCTAATCCTCACAATACAAGCGTCCTTGGCATTAGAGTGAGATGGTCGGCCCGATGTTGACCGAAGAATACAAGTCAAACATGCCGCAGGCTGCATCATAAAATGATGGTCATAAGTGTCTTCTATCCCTTTCCGAACCCCTATTCCGAGGAGTATCAACCTCATATTTAGGGGCGATTGTTTAAAATACTAGGACATGGTGCTATGAGAACCCTATATAAATGAAGTAGAGATGATATGAAATTGAAATAACGCCAACAAAATGCCGAAAATAGCATCTATCAAATAAAGTCAAAGTCAAAGTTTTCGGTGGTACTTTTTAACTACTGGAAATTCCTCGTGTTTCTATCCTCTCGCAAATAACTTTAATGAAATAGTTTTCCCTCGATGATTCCAGCTGATCCTTATTTACAAGCATCCTTGATATAGAGTAGGATGGTCCACTCAATGTTGACCGAGAACTACAAGTTAAACATGCCGCAGGCTCCATCATAGGGTCCTAAAAGTCTTCTATTTCATGTTTAGGTGGATGTTTGCAGTATGTCTGGAAAAGTGTTATCGAAGAAAAAAAAGCACTTCGATTTTTGTTTTGTTCTTTCATTTTGATTTAAGCCAAGCATCCATTTAAATTGTCAAGAAAATTTGCCACGGGACCACCTGTGGAAGAATATCTAGCTATAATGGTCTACACCCCCCCCCTCCACATTGCACCTGCAGAAACTCATCTCCCCCTAAAAATCTCTGTCTCATCATATTCAATATTTTATTTCGATGAGTTCAGCTGATCATCATGTACAAGCATCCGTCATATACATGTAGACAAGGATGGCCTGCTCAATGTTGACCGACATCTACAAGTCAAACATGCCTCAGGCTCTGTCATATGGCCCTACGAGTTTCTTATTCCATGTTTAGGTGGATGTTTGCAATATGACTGCATGATTTTGATCCATGCATCAGGAATAACTTTAAATAGACTTTTAGAATTCTAGTAACATTAAGATATGGTCGACCTTTGGTAGCATAATAAAACGCCATATTATGCATGTCAGGGAAGAAGTATGGCTTGTCGTTAGTAGCTTATGTTATAGTGGTACTTATTTATTTGCCCATCTTTTTCGTTTGATGTATATAGGAGGTGTGAGTTTGTGTGTGTAATGGGGTGTCTTCCTATTTCAATCAATTTAATATATAAAGTATGCGTTCTATTCATCCCTCATTTCAAGAAAGTTTGCTACAGGACTTAAAGTGTTTATAAGGTATACATTTTCACACATCGCAAGGAAGATCTTTCTTAAGCCTTGTCCTACAAACAAGATGTATTGAGGATATGTAAGTTTTGTGGTGTTGGGCTATAAGATAAGCATGATATACAGTGCGTCCCATAAAAAACGAAACCGAGAAATATCGATGTTTTATCATAATTTAATCGCAATTATGATTAATAAATGACACGTTTTCTGGGACGCACTGTACATTCCCAAGACATTACCGTGCCACGCACGTTCGAATACAATCCACTACTCGATTCGGTTCTTTTAAATAATTTCATCAAACCAACCGATTCGTCTTTTACAGACATCTTGCATAACAATGTCTCATAACTAGGTGTACGGATCTCGATCACTTCGATTAGGCTATTGTGACGTAGAGTACGGATGGATTAAGACCGTTACGCTTGCTTTGATCGAAATAAATACGAAATATACAAGCGTATCGGAGCAAGAAATGATCACAAAACAAATTATTGATTCCAATCGAATCCCAAGAGTTACCAGGAATCTGTAGACACAGGCTTCGGGTTAATTTCACCTTTCGACCTTCCCCCCAACACTCGGCCCTTGACCCTATCCCATGTTTTAAGTATTGATGCAGAAAATACGTAATTTGGGAACATAAGGAAACATGAAGTATATTATGGATCGTGCAATTATCGTTTCGGTGCTAAGCAATTTGCTTTAAACAAGTCGATACCTGATTTCAGGCATTCTTGTTCATCATGCAACTTTGTTCTGAGCACGATAATCTTCTCGAACAGAATACTTTTCTAGACAAGGGCCTATTAAAAAAGCCATGAAAAGAGTATAGCAACAAAAGCATAACACCCATAAAGTATCCCATCAGGTTTATGTAATGGATACATACAAAAGTGTTTTGAAATAATTTGTTGTTAATTTGGAATCTATAAAAAATAGTACCGAAAAGTAATTGTCTAAAACGGTATCTCTCTACTTATGATAACTACTCTGATGTCTCCCAATACAATGCTTAGAGATATTTGTAATAAGATAATGAACATACTACTCTATTAATGTGATTGATATTCACTTCTTGTTGTTTAATTCTTTGTTAATTACGAATCTATACAATATATTCTAAAAACAATTGTCCACAAAGGTATCTCTCTACTCATGATAACTACTAATATCTCCTAGTACAATGCTAAGAGATATTTTAAATAAAATAATGAACACACGGCTGTATTCATGTAATTGGTATTCACTTTTTTTTTTTTATACTTTCCTTCCCACGTTTGAAAGTGAGTAACTCCAACTATATGTATAACCGTCTATATCATGTAGTTTGAATTTTATCTTGTTTGTGCTGGGTGTAATTGTAAATCATTTGAGATATTGATGTAGCTAATAACTTTATTCTTGACATAAAACTTGAACTTAAAATAAAATAAATATCTATTTGTTAATTTGCCCATAAGTTACATAGTTGTTGCATAAAACTATTGGTTTGACGTCCACAGATATGTTATATTATTGCTTCCTTTGTTGTGCAACCCCCCCCCCAAAAAAAAACAAACAAACAAAACAAAAAACAAACAAACAAACAAACAAATAAACACACACACACAAGTAAATTTCCACTGATCTACTTATTTTGTAACGCATGGAGAAACTACCGCAATCGATAATTTCGCTATAGAGGAACTGCCTCGTTGGTAGATTAAAGGTGAAAATAATTGCTGTGGTATATTACTTGTTCAATTCGATCTCGTGTCGAATTCGTTTGACCAGACGGGTGCGACGGCTGGATATTGATTCCAAACGATCGATGAATAATCGATCGTAATCAGCTGATTGGTCATAGGTATGCGATGCGGACCTGATGCGGACAATCGACGCGCACTATTGCCCCATGAGACCCCTTTGCGTGGACATCTGGGCAGGTTCCCATGATGCTTGTCGCCTAAAAGCTGCTGGAGTCACTGATATCATTAAGCCAATAAAATCATGCCAGCATGTATATGATCTAATTTAATTGATTATTTTGTTTTCACCATAACTTTTAATTTGGTAATGTTTGTGTAGGCATCCTATTACTGAAGGTCATAATATGCGTCATCAAATGAATTGCGATGCACAATAAAAAAAAATACTCATAAACAATGGCTCTACCGACGGGGATTTGGTTGGCATGTGCTCCTAAATTAAATGACGAAAAGAAAGAAAAGAAATTACTTTAAAGGTGAAGACCAGTATTGGAAACGCCCCAATTAAAAAAAAAAATGAAATGGTAGCTCTCACTACCAATCATGTGAAAGAATATGTTTTGACTAATACATGATGATAAAAAAATTGCCGGGAAACAGCCTACTAATTCATATATTTGGTAAATTTGTTTCTTTCATGGTCTGTGAGAGATATAGGGTAGTTCCATATACATCTTTCTGTGTGTAGTGCTTGTAACTATACGAAGAATGGGCCAAATTTCTTATCATTTTGATGATTCCAGAACCTTGCAGATGCTAGATGCTAGATGATCATCCTTTTCTGATCGATTCCACAACATTTCTTTCACAATGCAATCGCATGACCATAACTGGTCTTTACCTTTAAGAAAAAATGAGAGAATGGGAGAAAGGAAGCGTGTGTGTGTTGCGGGAGGATAAGGGGGAAGGGGCAGCGTGAAAAGAAGATTATGCAACCCCCATTTACTCGATGACCTTGTTACCTTGCATAAGAGGAATAAGAAGAGCAAGAAGAAGAAGAAGCTAATGAGAAAAGAGAAGAAGAAGAAGAAGAAGAAGAAGAAGAAGAAGAAGAAGAAGAAGAAGAAGAGGGAGACAATTCCAGCCTGTATAGGCCATGCATCTTTCTTGTTTTTTTGAAAACCAATTGTGTTTAATAATTGTTCCCAATTTATTATCATCTCCAATCTTTTCTGATCAATTATGAGCATACATATTTTATTCCATTACAAACTCATGATCTCATCGGCATCTATTTAAATAACGCGAGACCCACTGAACAAAATCGTCTAATACATTTACATCACGGTGGCGTTTAAGTATAAGCACTTACAACTTTTTAGGAGATTACAAACTCCATGCAACCCCTCAACATTTTATAAAAAAAAACAAACACACACAAAAAAAAAACACGTCACGGTTGGTGACTTTATTTTGACATCAAAGTTTGACAGGTCATTGTCCGTGTCAAGTTGAAAAACCACAACATTCTATGTACGAAACAAGATACAGAACTCTGACCTTCCTGCCCCAACCGCCCCCAAACTCACGGTCAAATGTGTCTTCATTTATATAAACACAACACCATCTGAGCAAATTCTCCATTAACCTTTTCGTAACGTTCATGTATAAAGCGATCTCGCACATTTGGTTATGCAACGCTTTACATGGTATAAAGGTGGGAAAATAAGTTGAATAAATACTTCTAAAAGTGTTTCTTTAAGGATTCTAGTGTGGGTGCTGTACCAATGTTCCGGGGTAGTTAATTCCAGAGGCGGGGTGCATATGATTGAAAAGCATTGCCATCCGTCACTGTGGATGTCCTAGGTAAAAATTATGCGCGAAGACCGGGCCGTGCTGTATGATAAGGTGACCTAAGGGTGCCGAGATAAGATTGGACTTGACTGTGAAGACATTTTAATGTTAAAGTCAGGATTTGGAAAATAGCACGTTGTTTCAGCCATTGAAAGTGCTTGAGCAATTGGGTCACAAGGTCTTGTTTGAGAAAGAAAAAAAGATTAAACAAAAGAAGCGTCATCGTAGATGATTTTCTTTTGATATTAAGCGGTGTTATGACATTGGCCCTACATGTCAACATGCTTTGTATAAGCAAGCCAAATGACAAAGACATTAAAGCCTAACGAATTTCGATCGATATGCACTCATTGCTTTTCGATCGGGGATGATTATACAAGAGGACGGTGAGAACCCCAGAAGAGTCAAAACAGGGGCATTACATATATTTGAACATTTCAGATGAAAGAGACCACATGTTTCCAAATTTTTCCAGGGATAGTATTACACCATCACGCCTCTAATTTTATATCTACTTTGGTACACAGCAAAGTCCCTTTCTGGATATGACGCCTCTATACGGTAGAATCCGTAACCCGCAGTTTTCTGGGCGCTGTTAAAGAAAGTCGTAACAATAGTAAATCACACAGTTTTTTCCAGAGCTAAGTTCCGAAACACAAATTTGTCATACCAAGGGGTTCATAGTTCAGAAAATTTAATGCATTACACCAAAGGTTCGTTGTTTCGAAAGATCGTAATTCTGAAAGTGAAATGAGGTGAACATTTCCGGAAAAAAAAAAGGAAAACAAAAAGTTTTATAATGCCGAAAATTAAATCGGATTCATAATCACGCAATTAAAAAAATGGCTTATAATTTCGAAAATAAGATAGGGTTAATTATTGCGAAGGTTCTAAATTACAAACCATTACAACTATTCATATTTTCATTCTTGGGATTATGTACCTTACAAAAAAAATGTAACAAAACAAAATTAAGAAACGAGTACAATTCCAAACCCTTGTAATTTCTCAGTCTGTCCCTTGCACACGACACATCTTTTTCCTGACGTAGTAATGCGTCAGTGGCTGGAGTGCAAGTCTCTGACGCACAGTGAGAGGGTAACGTCGTAGGTCTACCAACAGTCATGATTGCAAATTTAACATGCACATATTGCGTCCGAATCTTTGACTTAGAGATCAATCGCTTTTACTGGATTGATCGGAGAAGGTAACGGCAGAGAAAGATGGAGAGAGAGAAAAGGCGAAGATATTATCGAGATTCGAAATAGAGAGCATAGAAGAGAAGGGGTGCCGGGTAAACGAAAATATCGAGGGAAAAGACACTGTAATCTGCAGAAACAATACTACTATACAGACACTACAGACACCATAATGTAAGTGAAAATGACCAAGGAGGGAAGCGAGAAAACCAGTGCATCAAGAGGGAGAGAGCGAGATAGAGAAAGAGAGAGAGGGGGAAAGAGAGGGAGAGAGAGAGAGAGAGAGGAGAGAGAGAGAGTGGAACGGTTGACGACCATATATAATAAGGTCGTGGCTTTAAAGAAAATGTTTGTCCGCTAAAATGCTTTCCATGACGTCACAAAGTATATGAAGCAGTGAGAGATATTTATTTGTGCATCAGAGCGTGCGATATGTGAAGCGGAAAGCTTTCACACCCATTGGTATCATATATTGAGTGGAGTGCAATTGTCCATTAATACACATTTAACAACGGTTTCTCTTTGGGGGTGGGGTTGGGAGAGGGAGAATCACGATGAGAGCTTAATGGGAGAGCGAGAAACATATAAACTATTGCCAATCAAGTTTGAATAATTTTCCTTAACTGCTTTATATTATTATTATATTATATGAAATGATTGTGAAAAATGTAGTTTATTCTTGATAGATAAAGTTTAGATCTTTTGAGGACTTTGTTGATCAATCGTTTTGTCTCTTCAAGTTGATCAATATAGCTCGGAGAAGATAATTTCCCTCATCTATGACGAATTAACCATATTGTTACTTTCATGTCATGAAAGAGGTTAGGAAAAATACTTCATTGGCAAGATTGTATATAACATTTGTGTGTGGGTGTGTGTGTGTGTGTTTGTGTCTAGAGAGTAAGTGAGAGAGAGAGAGAGAGGGAAAGAGAGAGAGAGAAAGAGAGAGAGAGAAAGAGAGAGAGAGAGAGAGAGATAGAGATTCAGACAGACAGAGAGAGAGAGAGAACGAATGATTAAAAGAAAGAAAGAAATAAAAATAAAAATATGAGAAATAGGTGACACGAAAATTAGCACGAGACTTCAATGTAAACAGTGTAGATTAACCTTGGGCAAACCTTGTCTATGAACACATTGAATACATGAATTTGTTTTCAGTTATTGAAAAGCCGATGCCTTATAACCTGTATTAAAATGTCCCTTTGAAGTCTCCGCTTTGAAGACACTATGCATTAATTTTGTTTTTATAAATTAAAAATTGATGCCAAAATGGGGCCCTTATTATCAAATTATCCGGCCGGCCACACAAGATAATAACCCAAGCTGAGATGGAAATTGAATTTTTGACCCAGATGTAGTTACCGGATGCCAGTCAGGCATAATGTGTTTTCGGTATAAAAGGGTCCGGGAAAAGGGTAGGGTAAGGGGAGGGAGGATGAGTGGGGGAGGGCGGAGGGCTCCAGAAAATTGAAATTAAGGACGGTCCATATTACATTTTGTATCAATTAATATTGCGAAAATCAAAGCCCAAATGTCAGCGCGGTCAGCCGACAAAGGAGCTACATGATAAAATAAAGAAACTGGCTGTCTTGCGAGCGGAATACTAATATAGCAAGGTTTATACATAAGAGTTTTTGTTTTATTCCATAAGAGAAGGATTTGGTATTAAAGCCATGTACGGAGGGTTGTTAAAGTGCAGCAATCTTCCGAGTATATAACAAAGATTAAAAAAATAAATAAAAAAAATTGAAGTGATTGATATCTAATATTTGATAACCTGCTCCGAAGTATTTTACTGGATTATCATTCTTTACGTAACAGACACACACGCACACACATCGTCCTTGTTTTCACGAAGTGACGGTAGTGAGAAAAATCGTAACGCAAAGTGAATGCAATTTTTTTTTCACTACCGTCACTTCGTGAAAACAGCGACGACATATAGATAAATGCAGTTTACAACTACATGATGTAATCCAAACCCTTTCACACATTTGTAATTTTTTTAAGTAGGTGAAAAAATGATTGATCCCGATTAATTTTTTTCTTGAAAATGTGACAGATTAAAACTTACATCTTATTGTACTCATTGAAGGCCCTAATTCAACCAGTCCTTCTTTCATTCTTGAGTTACCAAAAACACAAAGCACATCAAATTTACAAGGGGTATGAATAATTTAGTTATTAACTGTGTATATATTCAACAGTTAATAACTTTTCATACTTTTACAGAGTCTTGTAAATTTTTGAAGTATGTGAAAAAAATTGATTTGTCATGATTTATATGATTAATAAGAATGTAACATATTGGAGCCAATATCTGTTAACTAACACAATTCAACAAAAGCCCTTGTTCACGCTTTTCTACCTTTCATTCTTGAGGTACGGATAACACAAAATCATCTAATTTACACGGTGTGTTAATAATTTAGTTGTTAACTGTGTGATATATATATATATATATATATATATATATATAGAGAGAGAGAGAGAGAGAGAGAGAGAGAGAGAAGGAGAGGGGCTAGCACAGACAAAGAGCGGAATATCCGAGGTATTATTTTATAGTGTCCAATGCACTTTTATCAATTCAGAACCAAACTATTCCACTTTCCCAATATTACGAGTGAATATTAAATACACTCCAGCCAAGTTTGTTGGATCTTGAGTGAGGTAGTGAATTAGATATTAAAGTTAGTGAGCTAGTGAGGTATCTTTTAATAAATTTGCTACAGTTTTTGTATGAAGAAGAAAATACCATTATGTCGCAAGTGTTTGTCATAGATCAGGAATGAACAGAGAAACAAGTGAAAGGAAACGACATAGAGAGAGATACAAATAGAGAGAGAGAGAGAGAGAGAGAGAGAGAGAGATGAAGAGGGCTAGCTAGAGGATTATATCTGATATTTATAATTAGGGGGACTACCTTTTCCTTTACCCCTCTCCCTAATACTGCCGGTGGATTTGTGGAATCAGGCAGCAACATGCTGTTCGTGGAAATGTCACCTATGCCATGAATAACAATGCACGGTAAGTAATTCTGTCTGTAATATCATCAAACAGACCACGATGTTCCATCAATTTTGCAGACATTAAGAACTCCCCCAACTATTACATTTGTGCGAGTACATCTATAGGTCAGGTCGACTGGCGACACACTTTCGTCCGGATAGATTCCTTTTTTTTATTTATCGCATTCCCTTATAACTGTGGTCTTGAAAATTATACTGAGGTATTGAATTTATTATGGAGATGTTGTGGTTTAGTGGATAAGTCACCAGACTCTAGATGAGAACATACGGGAACGTACGGGGTTTCCCCGCCATGGGACTAACGTCCGTTGTAATGACATACATATACTTTTGCCTCACTCAACCCAGGTGAAGTAAGCGGGTGCCTATAAAAGGCTAAGCTTTGGCAATATACAGAGTCCTTCGGGAGCGCATAGAGAGATGTTTTTTTGCCACGTTGTCATTGTTTATACGAGCTGTACAAGAACGGACTGTGGTTATCATCAATACATGTCTAAGATTCTTGCCAAAACACTGTACAGTTCCATCGAAGTCATCTTCTTCACATGTCAGTGGAGAGAATAACAAACAGTCGTCATGTGACTTAATCGAATCATGTTTTCCCAGTATTAAAGCAACCGATTTAAATTCTGAATACCCATCCAAGCCAATGAACTCCAACTCGAGGCCATTCACTGAGTACATTGTAACGCGATGTTCAGTTTCACAGTTATGTCACTAATGGAAATTTTCTGGAAGTACATTCGCCCGAAAACCAAAAAAAGAAGAAGAGGCAACAACTAAGAATTAAAAAGGTTACAGCAGGATATGCGTGGGTGTATGATTGCCCGAGTGTGTGAAACAAACTTCGGCTTGCTGTGAGACGGAATGCCATACCTAGAATCAAGGGACGTCATTGGAAGGGCAGGGGGAACCCCCGCCACTGTACATTTCTATGGGGCAATTTGCATAATTTGCATAATCATTGTCGGACGGGATATTATAACTTGAACGTGCAAGTTTTCTAAACGTTATCGGCAAATTCTACATTCTGATGTTATGACCCTATGCTTGAAGCCTACATTGGACAACCAGACTTGCTTAAAGAAATAGTTTTGAATTATCAGGACAAATCACGTGGACTAACTTTAATAGCGTGATGTTAGTCTGTCGACTATCTTGATGTTCCTGGACTAGCAACCTACTAGACTGATGCAACATTAGTAAGCGTGACTATAGCTTGCTCAATCGTCATACTGCCTGAAAAGGAACTAAAGCAAGTTAGCTCATCTATAAATGTAACGGAAAACGAGTTGACATATCCATTCACAATGGTGTAGCTAAATTGGATATTCTTGGAGCAAGTGTCCTCATTGAATGAAGAAGGAAAATGAGGAAAAGAAATAAAACGATCAAGAGAGAGAGAATAGTAAAATAGAGAATGGAAAAAGGGCGGAATAAAAGTCAAAAGGCAATAAGAGGACTTGACATTTACCCTAGTCTATTTTTTCATTTTTATAGAAATCATCATTTTTTTTCCGAGAGAGAGACCAGTACCCCCTCCGATTTTGAAAATGCCCCCAACATGGCTGGATACACGCTAGGCCACTGTCAGTTCATAATTTGTATTGCCAAATTGAGTTTATACACCTTGAAGTTCGTGTTTTGTGTTTTTTTTTCTGTAAGTACTGCAGTCAATATCACTCTGTTCTCAAGGTACTGCCTGGCTCTGGTGCACTACTGATAAAAATCCGCCCCTTGCTCCCCCCCCCCGAAAAAAAGAATCCATTTATTCCTTTCCTAAGGCTCCAGGGGCTGGTTTGATGAGTGAGTATCAAAGTTCCAGGGACAATCAATCAATTCTATTGACCCCTGATTGAACCTGCCCCGTCACAGTAAAAACTAAATCCCCGCAAAGTTGTCATCAATATTGAGTGATCGATTCTACTTCCCAGAAACGATTTATTGCCGAGTGGTGAAAGAACGATGTGGCTATCATGCCAAGGAACCGGTAACCTCGGTGACCTTGGAGTGCCTGTATATTTTCTACACCTTAATTTTAGGAGGATCCGCTCGCCCCCCCCTCTCCCATCGTTTGAAACATATAATTCATATTAAGCCATTTACGCTTCCTATGAATCTAGTGATCAGTTACATCGACGCTTTCATTTTCATTTTCTGGTGGTAGTGAAAGATACTAGTATGTTTTACATATATTTGAAAAATAAATACAAATTTCACATTTTAAGGGGCGGCAGCAAGTGCGTATTGAGGTATGACGAAATTTATCGAGGTCAATGTGCCTCCTGTGCCTCACATTTTTCATCGCTGATGTAAAATAGTTTAAGAATTGATTTCGGCAGAATATTTTATGATATGGATAAAAGAGAGCCCTTCGGAGTACTAAACATTCCAGTCGAATGCCTATGAACTATTTTAGTTAGATGTGGACATACACTGATATAAGTAAAATGATGAAAAAGAAGCTAGTTTCTTCAGAGCGAAAATGGTATTGACTCACTGTTACACCATAAAATTTAATACAACACTAATTACACTACAAACAACAAATTGATCGTTAAACTAAATGATGAATTTTGTGTTCTACGAGTCGGAAGACGACCTAACACAGGAATCCACCATCCCCTACAAAGTCCCTCGGTCCCTCGGTTTTGATAGCTAGGCCGTACCCTAAATTAGAGCCACGTTTCCTGTATGTTATCGCAGAACATGCCTTAAAATGGGCTCAACAAACGAATGAAGATGAACAAGACATGGAAAATCCATAATTATTATTTCAGAACAGTAATTTATTTTCCAACTCTATTCTTGACTCATTCCTTTGAATTACAAACATTTGCAACAAACCGTCTCTTCAATTTATCCGTATGGCCTGAGTTGAACTTTGACCGGCCATCCGAAGCATGTCTGACAGGTGGATGTCAGAAAGGTAAGCCCTGAATATCTGATCAAATAGATTGCTCTAACTTGCTTCTTTCCCAACGAATCCGAGTTGGCCAGAGTTGGCGTGGACAGACGTCTCAGAAACTGAATGACGTCGAGATTAGGTTTCACACTTTGGTCTTTGTTAATTTTAGAGAACGGTTTTGTAATATTAAATTTCAGACTCACACCTTCTTCTCGCATAAAATAAAGGCAATGGGTTATTGAATGGGAAAGGGGTAAAAGAAACGAAAGGGATTAATTTGACCATACACAAAGGCGTAGCCAGACTTGTTGAAAGGTTGGGGGAAGGTGACACACTAATTCACAGTTAGTTACATACACACACACAAACACTTTTTATTATTTTTTTAATTTTTTTTTTTATAAATAATTTTGTATTATTCCTCCAAAAGTGTAATACAAACATACAATTGAATAAAATAAATAAGCGTTTCCAACATTGATTGCTTATAAATAAACATAATTAAACAAAAACTCATATGCAGTATATATAACTGAGCAAAAATTGAAAGTAAACTTAGAGTACATAAACATAAGTTATAAGTCAATTGTACATATTATTCACTTATAATAACAAAACAAAACAAATTATATATAAAAAAATACACACACATACCTTCGTTAGGGTGAGGGTGGGGTGAAGGTCTTTACCTGCAAACTCCCCGGATCAGCGCTTTTAACCTAAAGATCTTTAGAAAGAAATCTATGAAAGATATATTTTTTGATCCATTATTAAATAAAGGTTAATTTCGTGAAGACTACAATACTTAGAAGCCGCTGTGTATTTTGGTGAAAAAATAACATTACAAAAGTAGTTAAGCGGGGTCGCTAGCTTAACTCGCTCGCAACATTTAGAGGGACAGTACGCTTTCAGGCAGTTAAGTGCCCAAATACCCACATAGTTAGTCAAGGAGGTGCCAGAATATATCTTAGCCAGCGACGTGCCCGAATATCGTCACATTTGGGCAGTAAGGTGCCCGAATATGTTTTATATTTTGATACTAAAAGAAGTAGTAGAAGAAATAATAGGAGAAATAGTAGTAGAAGTAGTAGTAATAGTAGTAGTAGCAGCAGCAGCAGCAGCAGTAGTAGTAGTAGTGGTATTAGTAGCAGCAGTAGTAATATCAGTAGTAGTGGTGGTAGTAGTAGCAGCAGTAGTAATATCAGTAGTAGTGGTGGTAGTAGTAGTAGTAGTAGTAGTAGTAGTAGTAGTAGAAGTCAAATCGTTCCAATCCCAAAGTCTCAACCACCGACAATTGAACAACTACACCCCATAAGCCTTAACTAGCCGTCTCTCGAAAATGGCAGAATTTTTTTATAGCCAAGTGGCTTTCGGAAGACATATCTAAGTACATTGACCCTCACCAATATGGCAATAGACCTGGTTTATCAACATCTCACTATCTAATTAGACTATTGCATTACATTTTCGAAAATTGTGAGAGACCAAAATCTATGTCAACTTTTATTTGTACAGATTTTTCCAAAGCATTTGACCGATTATATCACAATATTTTGGTTATGAAATTGATTGATCTCAATGTCAGACCATTTATTATAAATTGGATAATAAGTTTTATAGAACAACGTTCTCAGTGTGAACAATATCAAAATGTTTTCCCGAATATGTAACTACCCATGCCGGGGTTCCACAAGGTACGAAGTTAGGCCCAATTTTATTACTAATTATGTTTAATGATGCTTGCCAAGATCAATCGTTGTTATATATCAAATATGTTGATGATCTTACTCTACTTGAAGGTCGAACTTTACAGTAACAATCAATATTGCAAAATGTGTGAGATAATTTATTAGAATGGACAGAAAGTAATCACATGAAACTAAACCCTAACAAATGTACTGCAATGAGAATTACATTTATGAAAATATCCGTCTATTCCTGAGACTTTTAGTATTGGTGATATGTGTTGGATACATTCTGTTTTAGAGTATTGTGCACCTGTCTTTAATGGAGGTCTTAACTGAGAGCACATACATAATTTAGAAAGAATTCAAAAAAGGGTATGTAACATCATTTTAGGGAAAAGTTATAATAATTATGAAGACGCTTTGAAACGATGTCATCTTCAACGATTACAATTAAGGCGTGACATAATTATGTATTGTTTTTGCTGAATCTCTAATTAATAACCCGTAATGCAAAGGCTGGATTCCTGAACGAAAAATTGCTGGCATGTCATAACGAAATAAAAACAAGTATAGTCTGTATAAATACAGAACATATCTTTTTAAACAAAGTGCAATACTATATTTCAATGATCTTCTTAATCATTGCTGAATGTTTTGAATTTTTCTTTTCTAACCCAATTTTTTTGATTTGTATATTTGAACAGCTGTCTTTTAAACAGACCAGTATTTTGTCTGTCATGGTTTGATTGTACGATAATGCCGATATGTTTTGTGAATGGTTATCCTTTCCATTTATTTGTATCCTTGATCATTGTAAACACATACATTTCAGCTTTTAAGCTGCAGCATGTGCATCATTGTACTCTATGTTTTTCGAAATAAAACCTTGATTGAATTGGAGAAAGAAAAAGAAGAAGACGAAGACTGGGAAGAAGCAGAAAAAAGGAGAAGATGAGAACATTTCCTTCGTGGTAATCAAACCATTTTTTATTAAACAAACATGGAAAAAGTTAATATTGACTGTAATTTGTTATGATTGTCGGCAACTAAATGTTGTTAGGATAAACCATTGCTGATCAGCGTGTTTATATGTCTTATATATAGATATTGTAATTGAGGCAGGTAGGAGGTATGTGAGAAAATACAAAAATCTCTTCGACACTGATATGATATTTCGATGTTATGAAGTCATGTGAACGACCTGCATTCGAAATCTGCCAAAGCGGTGAATAGTCATTTAATCAGTTACATTTCATAATGGCTGCAGGATATTCCACTCAAATCAAAGATGTGAACATTCCTCATGTTCGACGCTTACAGTCGACATAACACTCTTCTTCCATCCCCAGTCTAGCGATGGACCTGAAACGCCTCTGGAGCAATCGACATCTCATTGGAATGCATTGAGTAGCCGCTTTGCTTGGAAAAGGAAATGTTATTGCCTTAATGTTATGCCTGCATTTACTCCTCCAAAATAAACACGTGATGTTTTGATTTGGTTTTCCTAAATGCGAGCAAGAAGATGAAAATGGTCCCGTCACCCTCGCAAGCATAACAAATGTAACATCAGGAGCGGCGGTTCTGCGACGTGTATGAGGAATAATGAGAGAGGGAGAATGGGAGAGGGGGAGGGAGGGAGAGAGAGAGGGAGAGAGCAATGGAGGGGGAGAGAGAGGGGGAGAGAGCGTTCATAGTCTTGGCGATGGAAGATAGTCGAACAGGGAATGGTGGAAAAGAGAAAGATATTTAGAAGGAAATTATTGTTAAGGGAATAAAAGGGAATGTTAGAGTTCCATAATAAAATGTAAAAAAGGGAACATATAAAGTGAAACCATAATCCATGACTTCAACGATTGGGAATATTCTGTCCAATTTCTTACCCTCAGTTGCAATAAAAGATATATTTTTTGTTTTAAAGCAAGCAAGTAACAGCAAAAACATTTTATTGCGCGTAATAGCTGAATGACAATATTATGTGACATTATTGTGGGAAATACCATTGATTATAATATTTTTGATATTCACCTCACGCTTGGCACATTTTAACTAATGAAACATTTTATGATAACTTTGATTCAAAAGGAGCGTGGTTGCTGCCACTCTCTTAACCCACAGAACCAAACAAAAAAAGACATTTATATTATTATATCACACACAATACCTCCCTTGAAATCGTCGACAATACGGGAGAGACCTTCGAAATCAAGTCACTTAACTAGAACCCGTGCCTTCTTGGTTGACGAAAGAGTGTTTAGATGAGCTCCTCCCATTTATAACTCAACTTATACATCCACTCCTAGTACCTGCAGCATAAAATACATCACACGTGATTCCTCTTCTGAAAGAGACGCAATTTGATTTAATATGCAACGCATCGTCTAGTTTCACATATTTCACGGGTGAGGTGCCTTGAAAGTTGAACTAAATTAACTTCTTGACAAGGATAGCATAATAATACTTCAAGGTTTCTCGGCAGACCATGTCGCAATGTGCTTTTAAAAAATGGCGGACACTATACAAATTCTGCAAAACGAGGTTACACAGCGGGTTGTGTAATTGGTCAATCGAGTACTAATTAACACGAAACCCTTCCCAATATTCGGCTTAGCGTGTGGTTTCTTTTTGGTATATTGTACAAACTCATACTCCAGCGGTAGAGTGTGACGTATCAGAAAGAGTGATTGGTCTTTTTCACAACGGGGTATGTTTATCACGAGACAGTTTGAGTTTAAATTTGTTTAATTATTGTACACGATAGAGGGGGTGAGAAAAAGATCTTCCTATGATGTCTTGAGAAAATGAAGATATATATATATAGATGCCAGTCAGGCATAATGTGTTTTCGGTATAAAAGGGTNGAAGGGGAGTGAGGGAGAGCGGGGATGGTAAAGGAAGAGGAAAACAGCTGAGATGGATTGAAGAAAGAGGATATTTGGAGAAGTGAATGGCATATGTAGAGAATTGGAGATGGGGAAACTGAAAGTGAGATGTAGAAAGAAAAAAGAGGGATAGAGTGTGTGTGTGAGAGTGTGTGAGAGCGAGAAAAACAGAAAAATTACATTACAGATCAGCTGTAGAGAATGAGACAGTATTATGACACTGGGAATTGATAGCTTAAAAGCTATCCTTGCTCTATCACATAAATGTTTTGAAACCTTTGCCAATAATAATCCCGATCCCGTACAGCCAAACAGATCGTGATTAGATTGGAAGGGGGTTGTATTGATCCAGTGTCAGTCCACATTTTGCATGAACGTTCCATGTCATAACGGCCTTTCAAGTTCCCGCTGTGATATGCATGTTTTAATAGCCTTACGGCAAAATAACGACGGGCAAAACCAATCATACTAATGATACTCGATTCGACGTCAGGTCTATTCGCATATGGCAACAACACCAGCAACAACGCACAGTCTAGCACTGTATTTCATTGAGATACATCTTAAAGGGGCTTCCAATCAGCCTTTGCGTTTTACAATGCCGTAGAATTTCATTTTTATCGACAAATCAATTTATTCCATAGCAATCAATAAAATGAATAATTGATTGATGAAAAAACATGCAGTTCATAGATTGAATTGTACATGCTTTTCATGAAGCAGTATACAATTTCAACGAATATAGCAATTCAACAAAATCATGTTAGATAGTCAGCATATTGTTAGATAGTTAGCATATTAAGTGACTATTTTTCCTGATGAAATTATTACGTCAGTAATGATAGTGTCAATATACCCTCCCCCCCAAGTACATTTGTATCGATTATATTTCGTTACACAAAATGATCTCATCAGGAAAGTGACTTTCATTCCTGTCATGCGATCTAGTGACAACGGTTCATGACACTCGATTCTCTATACATCTCCTTCCTATACAGAAAAAAAAAAACGTGTTCTCCAAAAATTCAAGATCAGATGATTCATTCAATTTATGACCATACATTTGACAACACTTGAAGGGGAACCCTTTAAATAGAAAACAGGTACTAAGTACTTCTTAAGTAGATGTAAAGTCAGAAAAGTGTTTGGTTAGATTGTGAACTGTCTTCTAGCTTTCTTTATTGGTAACTTGTGAACTATATTCATCGCATCCCAAGTTAATGAGTAGCTCTACTTAGTACTGACGCAATCAGACCATAAGTGTACTGTCAACATTATAATCATGGCCTTGTGCGTACGGGATATCTTCCCTGGCTGTGGACATAGATTGATAATGGTGAATTGGTGATGAGAAAGAGAATCTACTGAGCAAACGAGTGAAAGACAGTCATTTTAGGCAGATGATTTATGCCATAATGGCTCTCTGATGAGTATAATTTGTTTGTAGTTAGCCTACAATATGGGGCGTTATCACTGATTAACATACGTCATTAGATGATCCAAATATGTCGGGGTACCACAAGGACTGATATTAGGACCACTATTGTACCACTATTTTGTTCTCCGTTTAGTTTTTTTCCCAAATGTCGAAGAAAGAGATATTATTAGTTTGCCATTATCCGTTCTAATCAGACTATCTTCTGTAAATGTGTACATATTATATAATTTTCGTACTAGTATTAATAACGGATAATTGAAATAAAACAGGTTGAATGATATGTATAAAGACTATTGTGGTCTCACAATTGTTAAATTTATCAAGATACGTGAACCAGATATCATTACCTTGATTCTATGGTCTCCAATAAATTTTAGTCTAGATATCCAAAAGGAACTCCAATGGAGGCTTTCAGACATCAAGATCTGCTGTAAAGCGCATCTCATTGCAGTAGGTTTGTAAACATCTGTGATTTCTAATGTAGTTCTCTTATTATCAATTCTACCAGCGTGCCTTCAAAACTTCTAAAGTAGATATTATCATTTTTAATCATGAATTGATGGAAATAGGAAAATACTACTACTACTACTACTACTACTACTACTACTATCAAAGAAGAAGAAGAAGAAAAAGGAAAAAAAAAAGACGTTAATAGAAAATTCAAAATTTAGTTAACGTTTGGTGAAGACAACTTACGACAGTTCCATAAAAAAAAAACAGTTCTAGCCGTGTGACTAGAAAACATCTAAAGTAGATGTGAAGGTATGGAAGAGATAAGGAAACAATGGATAAGCGAACGGTGTCATTAAAATTTTATATTGAAGTTGTGTTAGGCCTATATAGGTGTCATTGTGCAAAAGTATCCGCTTGTTCTGTTTTGTGTTTTTGTGTTAAAGATTTATCGTGATATTTAATGCCCTTTACAATCTTTGGTAGATGTGGATTTAGATTAGATGTTTAGAATTATAAATGTAAAATTGAAGAAGCCCTTCAATGTCACATAATGATGCGTGTGAAGGATGTAATTCGATATTTAATGTCTTTAACGATCTTTGGTAGATGTGGAATTAGATTAGAAGGGTAGAATTATACATTAACAAACAAAAAGCCATTCAATGCCCCAGATTGAATCCAAACCACAATTTAGATTGAATGGAGAAGACCATGCTTTTCCAAGAGAGAGTTGGATACGGATAGAAAGAGAGATCCGAGAGAAAATAAACGACGAAGGGTAAGGATTGCCTTCACAGAGAAAGTCGCACCTAGAAGATAACCACATAAAGTTTTATGATGATCGTGATAAGGACAAACAGGAAACGACAAGAGAAGAATAAGTAACAGGCTTTCACGTGCGTTCCAGTCACCCGCCAATGCCCATGTGTAAATTCCGTCAACAATCTGCGGCCGCAAATAGCAAGCTCATATCAGTGCTATGATAGCAAACCATGTGGCTTACGTATTATCCATACATGGGTCATTACATGTCATAATGGTGCAGTTTGTTGCGTGTACGTCATGGCAAGACCACAAATATGTAGCGACATTGTACTACCCCATCCCCCTCCTCATGCCTTTCTAGTCAGCTTTTTCACACATGTTGTAATTTTCCACACAGAGATCAATGAATCTCTAGAAGAAAAGAATAACAAAAGTTACTCTACGTGTACGTTCCTTAATATAAAACCCCACATATACACAATATACATGATTATACTAACGGTCAATAAGATTCAAACGAAGCACTTTATTATGCCAAAATACCTAATTTAGTCCGGATTTAAGCCATACAACTAAATGTTCACCGTTGATCACTTCAGGTAGAAATGTGAGCACTATAGGATAGTATATGTCATTCATGGTGCATCAAGGGAACACTGTTAGGTTAAGCATCGTGTCATATAACAACAAAAACATAATTCCTAAAATCCGTATAGTGAGCATAGAAATATGTGTAACAAATTATCATAATTCATGAGTATAGGATAAAGAGAATGGTCAATTCTATTGAAAGGGGAAATACCTTTGAGCTTTCTCGTCTCTGTTTTCTATGTGGAAAGAATTTTATAGAGGGAATGTCACGTGAAATGGTTTCTTTTGAAATGCGCTCATATTCCAAATGTGACTGTCACTGGGATTCATTTACAGCGTTCTACCATTAATGTTGATGCCGCATGTACACATAGCTAGGTACAGATATTAGGAAGGATTTCAACAAGATTGAGTAAATATATCATTATTTTTTCCCTGTTGCTCGAATACAAGAATGTGTACTAAACCTTATTATTACTACTAGGTCGAGCGTACACGAACCGAATTGACAAGATTTTTCTCTTCTCATTCAGTTATATTTTCCATGATCTTTGGAAGTTCCTGCCTCGGTACTTGGTAGTGTACCTTTCATCAATTGATCTATGTTTATAGTCAGTCCAGAGCGACGCACGTTGCGTTTTCCCCTTAAAGGCTCCCTTATATTTTAGAGTAAGTATATGTAAAATCTGATAAATATTATGACCCCGAAATTGTAAGAAATTCAAAAGGACCGGTGATGGTGGTTGCCTTCTGTATTTAGAGTTCTACAACTTTTTCATTGCCAAATTCTATTCATTCCATAACCCTTACACAGGACCTTAGATATTATGCAAGCTGCAAAATTATTTGTCATACTTAACGCACGTGTCTCCTGATTTTCCTTAGACATCCTTTTAGTAGAGTTTGCATTCGTGATGATTTAGAGCAGGCCTTCTCAGCTGGTGGCGCTTGCGGTCAGTCGAAGTTAAAAACTCAACAAAATCAAAAAGTCCCAGTCGAAGTTCAACCCAAAATTTCTGCTTAACAACCAGGAAAAAGGGTACTTTAACCTTTTTGTACTATTTTATACGACTTTTAACTAACCTGAGCTCTAAACGACAATAAGCTTACGATGTGCTACCAATTTTAACATTGCCAATCTCTGGAATTCCCAATTCCCGTGTTTATTGCACCGAAATAACTACATATAAATTTACCTCCAGTGTAAATGTACCCAGGAATTGTATGAAATTATGATTGATATATTTTGGAATAAAAAGGTTTTAAAATGCCACATCTGGGCCTGTAGAAAGCCCTAAAATACATTAGCTTCAGGCCCCCTGCACCCCATCCGTTGTCGGCTTGGTCGCTAAGGTCCCTCGCAGCAAAATCAAACATACTGGTTGGCACTTCATCTAAAAATTCTTTTCGTTTTGGCACTTCTAATAAACTAGTTTAGAAGGCTTGATTTAGAGCAACCAATATAACACATTTCAATGTCCTGGTTTTCAGGACAGTGTGGAATAACAGTTTGTCACATTCCCATGTAGCGTAAATGCCTTCTTGATCAAATGATACTGTTCTCTAGTTTCCTGGCATCCTATTCATGGATGGATTTTCCCAATCACTGCTTCACTTTGTAACCTCGAGAGTAATATATGAGCATGTCAACTCCTAATGAACTTATTTTCAATGGCAAATGAAGGAGGTTACAAATCATTCTGGACGTCTGGAATGTAGTCTAATTATTCAGTCATGTTTGCGAGTCCCCTCCGGGAGTTTGATTCCTCTTCATCCGTGTTATTTTTTTTTTCCTTTTCCACGCCAGACCGGGGCTTCCATCTGGCAATTTAGGCTAAAAATAGCTCCAGAGAATGACTGAAATAGTTTGCTCCGTGTCGCCTGGTCTTACCAGATGGTGTTCCCTTGGACTGACCCCCGTATGACGTCATCACTGAGTCATTCAGACTAGACCCTCCAGCTGGCCATGTGGTAGTCTAAAAAGATTTCAGACCCTCAAATAAATGTGATTTTGTTACGTCCAATCAAATCATCTACAGTTCTACAGTTCTAATCGGATGTAATCATATGGATAATCCAACTACGCTGTTTGTATAGTTCGAAGTCAAAAAAATAAAATAAAAATGTGCTTCACAGTTGTGTTATCAAAGATAACAATAGTACTTCAATAGGGAAACAACACATCACGAGTCTAAACATACATTAAAAGACATGGCATAAGTATTGTGAATCCACCATTTTTCAGAATCTGTGGAAACTAATAAATAACATATTTCATAAATCTCAATGTCAGATCGTCTCCTTACTGTATGTCATCAAGAAGTTGTTGTCATGTCTACGTTGAATATCATTAAACTACATTATGAAGTCAATAATATTTTTAATTCTACCAACTTTTTCATACTAATACTTTCACATTTATGATAATATTGATTAAAGAGAAGGTTGAGTTCTGGGAAGAGGTGAAAAATAATTCGTGAACTTTATCATTTGTTGTAATGCAAGTGTGGAAGAACATCAGATAAGACATGTTCCCTGAAAAGCATGGCTCTTCAAATGCCTTCATATTCTAAATATGTCATGTTTATCGTAAAAACTCGGGGGATGTTTTTTTCGCCACGTGTTCGTGTAGTCCCATATACGTCTTTCTGTGTACAGTGTTTGTAACTTTACCAAATTTCTTATCATTTTGATGATTCCAGAACCTTGCAATACACACAAATTCTTATATGCTAGGTGATCAACCTTTTCTGGTCTATTCCACATCGTTTCTTTCACAATGCAATCGCATGACCACTACTCAACTTCATCTTTAAAAAAGAATTTTAACAGTTGATTCGTTGATAAATTTTCTCGTCTACGCATATTCAAACAAACTAAAGCGATTTCAATGGTTTAAAAAAAATGTGGGTAGGAGATACTGTTTACAGTTTGCATAGGCCAAATTCGTTCTAGTATTCTACTCTATTCAAAGATAATGCGGTGTATAAATGCCCTGATAATTCATTTCGTAAATTTAAGTTTGATGTCTAAAAAACCTTTTATTCAAGTGTGAGAGCTGATTATGCCAATTTTGTATCATGAAACCTGCTATCTAACATCCTTGGTAGTTTGCTTTAAAAAACAGATACATTTAATGTTTTGTTTTGTTTAAGCGAATTTGCTTGTGATAAAGTTAAATATTTTACTGATATCTCGTCTGTCTTGTGATCTTTGCAATGAAAAAAAAAAAAGAGTTTATATATATATATATATATGAACTCGATGTATCAAGCCAACACTCAACAATGATAAGTAATATACACTACTTTCAAACTAAAAACCTGTCAGACTAACTTTCCGACATTGCCAATAAAAACAAACGGGCATAATTTGATTACCGGTATGCTCTCTTTACACTCCCCCAGAAAGTGTTAATCCTTTTTGTGTACCAGTAGGTTTCGACATTATTGGCATACCCTCACGACTCCAAAGTCTGGTTTCCCATTGTGAGACAGTTATATGACGCCCCCATTCATCATAATCCTTAAAAAAAACTGACCATATATCTTTAATCGAATCACTCTGGTGGATCACCCTCTAACTGTTTAAGCAATTGTTGTGATTTCTACGTTAAACATCATTAAACTGCTTTGTGAAGTAAATGAGCCCTTTTCACTTATTCATAATAATACCTTCACATTTGCGATGATATTGATTCTATTTTATTATAATAATTTTGACAGTTTATTCGTTGATCAATCTCTCTCGTTAACTCATGTTCAAACAAACCAAAGCGATTTATATGGATTTTTTTGCAATGAAAATGAAAGTGGATATATATATATATATATACATATATATATATATATAAATACATGGAATCGACGTATCAAGCTAGCAGTCAGCATTGATAAGGAATGTATTTATACCTTTTGGTCTTAAAACCTGTCAGACTTGTTTATACTCTCTGACATTGCCAGTATTAAATGGGCATAACTCTCACAGTAAGTGTTAATCCTATTTGTGTACCTGTAGCTATCGAAATTATTGACATAGCTTCACGACTCCAATGTATGGTTACCTGTTGTGATACAGTCGAAGATAAAAAGACAAAATTCAAGAAAACATAATCGACAAACCTTTAGAACAGAAGATCATGCGACCTTTCGTAGATTTACCGTAGGGGGTTCGCAAAGTGTTGGGTAATTCGGAGCAGACCATTTGTAAATTCTTGAATTAAGGGGCATGCTTTCACAAAAAGTCGGGTGTCGCCTTACTCGACCTGAGCTGACGCGATGACCCTATGGTTCGTGGTAAGCCATCAAATTATTACGCTTGAGGATCTATGAATAGATTTCTTACTTTTCTATTTATGCGCTGCTAGCAAAAAAAAAGAAGAAGAAGAAAAAAAACAGTATAAACTGTACACTAAGGGACAGTGGCGTAGATCCTCACTGTATACCCATTGTTTAGGGGGTGGGATGAATGAATAGATGATCCCCTGAATAATAGGTATTAAGTGTTAAGTATTAGGTATAAAATATAAAATATATGTTTGAATTGAATGTGTGATAACTCAAACAACAACAAAGATTATCACAACAAAAGAGTATACTTTCAAGTGGTTTATTCTTAGATCATTACGGGAGCAATGTGAAATGAACCAAAATGTCGTGATTGATAAGTGTATACTGATTGTCATATACACAACACGTGAGAAATAATCAGTAAGAGTGGCCAACACTAGGGCACTTACCGTTTCGCATCAAGTATCGATGGTCTTCTGTCTCAACTTGATAATGTTTTGTCATGGACCTTTGTAGTAGGTCGATGGTTTTGTTCACTTATAGATCATTCCTCACCAAATACTGGGTTAATATTGGTTAACAAAGCATTAGTTTGACCATCTTATATTAGCTAAACAATAAAGCCAGTCATAGATCACACTTCTAATCAATATCTTAACAGTTGCTTTGATTTGGAACTGGCTACAGGCGGGCCGAGATGGGGATCGGTAACGAGGAGACCTGACCCCTCATGAAGCTGACCCACGCGATGATGATGGTGAAATCTTAAGAGTGTAAAATGGGCATGCGTTATACTAATTTTCAAACTTTTATATTTTTTTTGCAATGACTCACATTTGCATCTAAACTAAAACAAATGCTAAGTTATTTACAGTTTATCTGAGCCAGTGTAAGTTTATATAGAAGTATGAGGATAAGAACGTCAACATAATACTCAACATAATGCAAATCGACGCCTCTGCAGTTATCTTTACCCGACGAGCCATATGTTTTCGGAAGCGGGGTGTTTTTTTTTATATGAGAGTACCGGTATACGGAACTTTGTGACACCATATATCTCACCGTCCTTTTTATGCAGAGTTCATTGCCGGTTACCCTGCGCATCTTTTATCACAAACGGTAAAGAGCGGGGATAAATAGTTTTATCATTAAGGTCGAAAGCTTTGAAAATAGCTCATACTGAAGGAAACAAGCCACTGTCTCATTAATATATTTTACGATCTAATGTAGATATTAAACACTCATTCACAAAACTAAAACCGCACAAACCGCTTCCCCGCGGTATAAAATGTTTATAATGTGTTAAGTTCAGTATTATTTGATTTAAAAAGTAAAACTTAATGCAGCAACGGCTCTTCACTATTAGGTCTGTCCTAAAAATAGGACATTATTGTACATCATGCAAATCAACAGTCTACGAATCTCTGTGTTCATTAAAATTAAACGAATAACGATAGAAACAAAATAAAAGGAAATAAAATAAAAGGAAATAAAACAAAAGTCCTTTATTGTCATTGACAGTCTTTGATTACTATATATCGGAACGACTGTAGGCTAATAAACCTTGATTATGCGCAAGCACAACGGGTTGAAAACAAACAATATCTAACGTTTATTGGATAGGGATGACCTGGAAATTGAAGTAAAGGCAAATGTCAATTGCTTTTGTAAGCCATAAAGAAGTTGGGTATAGATCAAGGTTGAATTTTCTATTCATGTTTTATGCATCCCTGAACCTGCGTAAGTTCGGGCATCGAAAACAATGGCTTTCCTTTCATCAAACGGCAAACCTAGCGCGCCAGCGAAATCAATAAACCATGCTTTCATTCATTCATATAGAAGAAATAAACAGCTTGTTCTTTTCTTAGAAGCTCTGATAGATTGGCACAATGATCGAAATATACACACCTAATTAGTGCGAATGTTTGTACTGGCTCGCTGTAAGTGCATATTAACATTGAAAGCTCAGCTAGTGATGAGTGATATTAATTTTTTCCCTGTCTATCTTGTGTTCTATTGTTAAGTCGACGTTGTGGGTAAAAAGGTCAAATTTGCCTGGTTACAAGTGTCGAGAACATGGGGTTCCTGATGCCATTTCATCTAATTGCAAGACTGATCTTGATATCATGATAAAGGCCTGAACGGGTATTTTATCATAATTACATGTTGATAGCAAAATATTGATCAAATATCTTGGATTATTGATCTCGTTTCATTTTTGTCTAATCAACACCCGTGGGCTAAAAAGGAAATTTGGCGCTCAAAAGTGCAATAAAATGACCCCCTCAAGACCGTACCCCACCCGGAACTTTACACATGGGGACATCTCATGGCGCGATAGCTCACTCGGTAGAGCAGTGGTCTCGTAGTCCGGTGACCCGGGTTCGAAACCAAGTCGATGCGCTAGTGCCCTTTGGTAAGGCATTAATCCTCATTACCAGTTCCCTCGGAACGGATCTAAAGCCGTCGACCGTCTGGTTGCTTATTAACAAGCATTTATGCTTTCCTAGCAGTCAGGTAAAATAACCCTCACCAACCTCTCCAAATGCGAGCCTTTGGCGTTTGCTAGCAAAAGTGCAACAGCACGACAATATTAACATTCGTACGTGTTTGTAATATAAGGCTAATATCGTTTTTTCCTTCAATTCAATGTCTCTCTACTCTTCAACAGTCCATGAGTATGGGTAACTTTAACAAAAGATATATTAGGAGATGGAGCAGGCTAATTGTCAAACAAAATTGCGAATAAACCTTTAGACAGAAGAGCAAAATTATTTTTGCCCCAGGAAGCCTCAGATTTTCTTTTTTAAATAAAAAAATCAGAAAAACAAAATCCCATAGAATTTACCATGCTTATTCACAGAAACTGAAACATAGAGGAAGTACCATTATCATCTTCACATACCAGGTCTTAATGCAGAATAGTTAATATAATTGCTAAAACGTATGTTAGAAAAATATCAAGTGATGATTTCCAAATGGCCTTGGACATCGACGTCATTATTATGTTGCTGCTGCATAGACCCATGCTGTATTATCATTATGTTAATCGGGCCATTAGCTGGTAACCATTGATGGGGGTAAATAACATACCAGTGAGGCGAATGCACTTTTAGTAATGATAGTGACGTACCCACTGGGCGGGGAAGCTTGGATACACTTTTCCCAAACGTATGAAAAAAAGAAAAGAAACGACTGCCGAAACACGTAGACCCTTTGTTATCAACATTTTACATTGAATATATCAATTTTTAGTAGTAGTTATAATGATTTACTCACGTTCTTAAATAAAAGACCAAGATAAACAAACAAAGTTTTTCAAATGGCCCAGTTATATTGAATGTTTGAACGAAATAGACAAATACAGATCTCAAGAGAATAAAACATGGAATGGGATGACGAAGTAGGATTGTGGCCCCTCAACCTACTCCTATATTTACCATGCCCCCTCCCCACCGATGACTGAATTATGCCAAGTAGCTGAATCAAGATAAATAATACTACCCAGGGCTCTTCCATCGAACCCATGCATATCAAAGTTTTTTCGGTAATAACTAATTATACAGAGAGCCTTTCCTTTTCTTAGACATGCCTTTGTTGGAGGAGGGTGGGGGTGCAATATACCACTTTTCTCTCTATATAATTCCCCTTAAAGGCATCGTTTAACAATGTCAAATGTGAGATGCACGGCGCTACGTTACGTGATATCAGTGTCTGTGATATGTTTTAATGTTGGAGCCCTAAAAAGTCGTGCTTTAAATTGATCAAGAAGTGCCTCAAAAAAGTAAAATAAATCTGTGAGTGACCGGTTTTATCATACTCGTTTTCCCCAACAGACTGTAGTATTATGAAAACCGTTGGGAAAACGCAAAATTTGGTTTTGATTTACAATCATTAATATCTTGATAATCAGACAGGTGATCGGCTTGTAAAAGTCATGGGATCCCTGACTGACCTAAAGGTTTACAATTATCATTGTAGCATGAGCTAAATCCAGGATTTTGTTTCAGAATCTGGGACAAAGTTACCGGACCCCTTTAATATCCATTTCTTTCTAATCTCATCGTTTTTATCTGTTTTTCTCTCCTAACCCTATACAACCATTTTCTAATTCCGATCGTTTTTAATAAGACTCTACTCTGAACGATGAACTCCTGCAGGGAAATGGCACAGGCCATCGCCCAATTACCCTAGCATGAATGCGTTTGCTCTCATCTGAAAGATACTTATTTAGTGAAACGTTTCGACTAAGTGAGCTTGCTTGATGAAGGTCTCCGCGCCAGGCTGATATAACGGGGAAACAATCCGAAGCGTAAAGTACATTTACTAATAAATCTTGGTCCATTGCAAACTGGAACGTGTTTCTAATGATGTCATCACGCTGAGTTGCAAACCGAGTGTTTTCATCAAATGTCGATAGTTAATTGGGATCCTGGGAGCTGAAGCATTAAAACTGTTTAGTTTTATTGGTTATGTCTAACGCCTTTCCTTGTTGAGAAAGCTCAATATCAAACTAAGCTTTTTAAAGATTACTGTGTGCCATATAGACTTACATAAATACTATGTTTTTTAATTGGCGAAGATCAGGTTTTTAATGGTCATGGTAAATGATTTGAGCAGATTTTATGGTAATAATAGAAAATAAAACCATAATCGAGAAGCAGTTACCCGGGATTTTATATATCATATTATGTTTTTTAAACCTGCAGGCGGACCATATATCAAACAAAAGCCTCAGAAAAGTTCAGGAGTTCCTCTTTCAATGTCCAATTCGGTCTTACAAGTCCTTGAAAACTGTTGCAAAAATGTCCTCAGAAACAACAACTGTTTATTTTCGTTATTAGTTTTCATTTTTCTTTTCCACTCGAAAGTTGAATGGACTTTGCCTCTTAAAAGTCGCAACTGTCAAACTATCTTTTATTGTTGTGTGATTGATATGAAGCTGCGTGTTATCATACTCTCTCACGCTGAGCTCCGTTTAACCAGCAGATCAATAATCCTGTTAAACTTCAACTTGTATTGGCGATATGTAGGTCTCACCTATCTTAGTTTCAAGACTCGTCATCAATCAAGTTATCTGTTTATTTGTTCTATTCTCCCCAGTCTCTCTTCCTAAGGTTCCCACTATCTTTCTTACACTCTCTAATCCGTGCTCTAGCTTTCTGTTCTTTCTCAATCTCTCCATCAAGCATCCCCTTCTCTCTACACCTCTCTCCCCTTAACCTTCCTTTCGTACTAATCTCATTTCCGCATAGTTTCAACAATTAAACAAGAAAGAAAAGAGGACGTTGACTTCAGGTGTCGAAGGGAGAGTGTTCCAAGTATCCATGACAACTAAAGGGAGGAGGAGGAGCATAATCACCTCTAGCTGACAACATGGTAAGGATCACCAATAAGGCGAGAACAATTATGCATTGTTTTTGCTGTTTCTCTAATTAAAAAATCACAATGCAAAGGCTGGATTTTTGAACGAAGAATTGTTCGCATGTCATTACGAAATAAACAAATGTATAGTCAATATAAATGCAGGACCTCTGCATTACCATATTTTATTGATCTTCTTAATAATAGTTCATTGTTCAAAGCTTTTGTTTACAAACCCAATAGCTTGTTATTTGTTTATTTGAACAGTTTTCTTATTTTGATCACACAAGTCTTTTAATTTTCATAATTCCATTATACGAATATTAGAAATGTTTTGGGATAGATGCAACAGTTGTTGGAATTAGGTCTAGCATGATAAAAATATTGAAAGCAATTGCATTGCTGAATTTTAATTTGACACTGACTCCAATACTAAAAACAGATGAATTCGTTTTAAAAACAAATGATATTCAAATTTAACTTCATTAATAGTCTCGTCCTATTTGATTCGTCGCCTTAATTAGAACCAAACCTGTCAAAGCCCGGGCTGGGGAGTGCCTTAGTGAAGGACCCAAACAAGGGGCAGACTGACGGTGCGCACATTTTTTTACATATAAGTTACACGTACAAACCATATGCAAGCATGCTTTTAGGCCAGATGAGATGTTAAAAAAAGAGCGCATGCACAGGGTTGTAGATTCGTAATTATAGCGATTTATTGCTCAATTTTCACGCGACGCTGCCTCCGACTGCGTCGTAAATGGGCAGAAATGGAAATATTGCAAAAGTAATTTGTTGGGCGACACTGTGTCCGGATATGACAATGCTTGGGCGACTATAGGAATTGGTAAGAGATGACAAAATTTGGTCGGCATGAACGGTTCACGCAACCTGCTTTCGTTTCTCATTAATGTCTAACAATCCTAAAAATGTAGGTTTCAGAGTGTATCTCGATGACCACCCGACCATGGACGGTCAGTGTCATTCCGGAGAACTTAGCGCCCCCTGGCAGCCATCCCATACAATACAAATACATACCTAGAACAATTACACTCCTCCCCCACCATTTACCTTAATGACTATAAAAAACATAACAAAAGAAAACATTTAAAAAACAACAAAAAAAACAATAACAACGACAACGTCGACGACGATATCAATAGCAACTTCAACAGCAACAAATGGACGGTTGGGTTACTACTACGTAAGCGGTATTTATGTTCGGGGTAAAATAGCTGGGAGTAATCATCGGGGCGTTATACTGTCTCGATTGGTAGTTGTCTGTGGTGAGTTGTCTTATGTGTAGGGGTAGTTTGGGTACTCAGAGGATTATAAATGGACTTTGATTCATACATGTAGTTATCATAATGTTGGATGATTATGATACTTTCCAAATTGAATAATTGAATGAATGACATAATTTTGTGTCAGTATGGAAGATTTTAATATGTATCACATGTTTATTAGTGTCAAGCCTGAATTGTCAAATACAAACAGAAATTCAGTATTCGTGAAAATGTATACCTGTATAAGTATGTCCTTTGTATATATGTACTTATTGCATGAAACAAATTTGGTACCTCAAGTATAGATCTATGTTAAACGTCCCTCCGATAGGACGTTACATGGAGGCCTCGTGTACAGGAGTCACCACCCTTGCACGTTAAGAACCCACTTCATTAATAGTATAAGAGTAGGGGAAAACCCCGGTGTAGTAGTCCACCTGCACACCCCAATCAGGCCATGTAAATACGGCATCTGCAAGAATCTTTAGTATAGTTGAAGGATGCAGATTATCTTGAAGAAGAAGAAGAAGAAGAAGCCAAAATCTTCTCCCAAATGTGTTTTAGAGCTTGCGAAACTATATGAGTCTATTTCCAAAAAGTAAAAACGTCAACAAAATTCAAGATTATATTTCTCCTGATTTAAAAACAGATGACTGTCTATAAATGTAATATGATATTACAAATGGACAACAGTATATTGATGAAAAAGTCCACATTTATCACGAGGGTACCTCATGTAAGTTGTTTACATGTATATACTTTTTTCTGTGTTTTGTTCTGTTACTGTTATTAGTTTATATCCATGATTTGTTTAATTGCATTTCGTTGTTAATACCAGACAAGGCCTAATTGAAGGCCTATACGATTGGTGAAAATTTGCTACCCTGTATACATTTTAGAAATGAATACACAAATGAAGAAGGCACGATGAAATTGTCTTCACATGAATGTTATATTGCATGGAAGTAAAACTTTTGTATGTATATAAACAGACACTACAGAAACAAGAAACAAACAAAAAAAACCTGAATTCTTTTTTTTTAGGAATATGTTCTCAATAACTTCTCCTTGCTTCACACTTAAACAAAGTTTAATGTGATAATACTTCTCTCATCTCAATGAACAAAAAAATGCTGTCCGAGGTTTTTTTATTCATTACATCACTTTGACATTTCAAGTTTGAATTGACCTTCAATTTGACATGAACTTTTCCCCTCATATCATCTTGATCAATCTGTCAAAGCATTTTATCACATCATGAAACCCATTAGAGTACATTGTAGACGTATAAAATGACGCGTGAGTTTTGCTGCAAATCCCACTTAGTATAGATTCTGGACAAAATCGAGTATTCCCTCGATGTAATGAAAAAAAAATAACGACGCCTAGAGAACCGAGAACCGAGAACTATGACGTCATGGGAAAAAAAAAAACGATCGGCATCATGGTGCGCTCTGTAGAACACGATGTGACGTCATACACATGATCCGCCTCAGCCTTAGACTGTGTTATTTTGAAGGGATACTGCGATGCGACATGTCACAAGGACACAATATTGACATCATCATAGTGTTTGTATTTGTTTGAGGGGCCAAATGTTACGACTTCCTTTTAATCATAATCTTACTGCCAAGGTATGCTACTTGTGTCCTTTGAAGCTCGATGGCCCTGAACTTGGTTGTTATTGTCGAAACGAAGAACTACGTCTCATTAATTAATCTGGATCGATAAGAGGCCTCATGTCGATAGTATTTTTGGAATGGGGCTCATTAAATTGACTGTAATTACGTAGTCCTGCATGTTTAAGTTTCGTAAATGTAGATTTGTTAAGAAGAGGTTCTGCGAAGAAAAGCATTATAAACCTTGTGAGGAAGTCCGCATTTTAATTAAAATAAATTTCAATGCACTACATCTCATGCATGGACAAACGTCCATCAAACTACCCAATTATTCGTTCAATTCTAGGATTAACATATTGAGTTGTCCAATATTTTCCAACGTAAACACAACAAACATTTACATTATGAGGAGAAAACACACATACACACACTCACGCACACAAATGGCAAAGTAGCTGGGTTGACAGAAATATTGGTTAAAGGAGTCACACCAAGAAGCAAAAGTGTTTGAATTGATGCAAAATTCATATCATTGCGAAAGGAAATCCTTACTGATCAAATACAACAAATTTCCTCTTCAAAATATGTTTGGGGCCCAGATTTGAGATCCAGATTTACTGCCTATTCGTATTTGTTCGTATTTTGTCGTAGTTCTTCGTATGACGGGTATTCTAAGAAGGGTATTGAAAAATTGCATTTTAGGCCTTTCCACGATATCTATATGATCTCTCAGCAAATTATTCGTGTTTTTCAAGAGAAAATCTTTCCATCCATATGTAATTTGTTCTAATTATCAGTGTTTAGTAAATTTTCTTTGTGTAGCTTCTTTAAAGAAATTAGTTTGAACGATTTAAAACAAATTATTATAAAAATGGGGCAATATAATCCTTTTACCGTTTTTTAACTCGGCAAAATAACACTAAATGACCAAATTTAATAAGATGTGCATTGTTGCTCCAATATTGAATACCGAAATGCGCTCATCAAAATAATACAGTATGGTATAAACAAACTGCAACGCGAAAATACGGCAATATTGTCACACCGGAAGGAACATTTCTGTAACGATGGTGGTGATGATGATGAGTATTACAAATTTGTTGTAAAATACTCTTTTAAAAAGATTTACAAGAAATACCTCTACATTATAAACTAGTAAGTGTCTTAAGACGAAGTGCTGGTAAATAAAATTATCTGTTTCAAAATCTGTCTTGCGTTACATCACAGTTAAACAGTATAATATAAAGTATATCAATATTTAGTACATCCAAGATAACTGGAAATCAAAAAGGCTTATTAGTGTAATTGACTAGAGCTCTGAAGACCAAGACAAGGAAAACCATTACGAGTGATTTACTGAATTTGGAAAGAATTTCCAAAAGAAAAATCGTAAATATAATGAAATAAAAAGAGAATACTGTAAGCATTTTAAAGATGATATTTCATGACATTTTTCTCTATACCCATTCCGTTTAATCGGACCTTCTTTTGTTCCGTTAAAAGGTTACCTCTATACGACAGAGTGATCTTTTCATTAAACGCGCGAAAAGGTTTGTTGTAAAAACACGCCTTTTCCCCTCGACCCTCCGACACAGACAACATGTATAGTGCAGACAGCACATCCGGGATGCGGTAAGTTAGCGAGATAGAACAAGAGGGCTTGTGGTAGTACGTCGCCATCTGGGGATAATTAGGTGTAGCTGTGTGAGAGAATGGTTTACGTTTGGAAGATTACGGAGATTTTATTTCTAAGATAGCTACTTACTGAAGGATGGACAGGAAATGGAATAAAGTCTGTTGAAGTGATGTAGGAGAGGCAACCCTCTCCAGTGTGTTAGAATGAAAGGGAAGGAAAATGAACTTATTAAATTGACAAAAATGTATTGGAATTAAATAGAAATGAGCTAAATTGAATCTCAAAAAAGGAAGCTAAAATGAATCCATGAGATAAAGGGTATTAGAAAACGATAACAATATTTAAAAGCTAGGTTAAAATAATTGTTGTTGCTGAATCATAGAGCAGACCTTTTTTTTGAAAATATTTTCAACAGAAAGGAGGCTTACAACCTAAGAGATCGTGATCATAATATGTCACATATGGAAAAATAATCTGATGAAAATTACTGAATGTTAAACACACACTCCATAAATGAAAATAAATAAAAACTGAAAGTACTGCTATAAACAAAAATATTAAAATATCACCAGCCTGCTTCCATCTTCTATTATCTGGATGCCCCCAAATAAAAATAACAACAACAACAACATTAAACAAAAAAGCAACATTTAACCAATTGATCTTCTCCCCAAAACACTGTTTTGAAGCAGAATTCAGGAAAAAGACACAGTTACTGGAAACAAGCCACAGACCCCTTGTTTAAATGGTTCACGACTTTCTGAATGCACCCCTGCAAGGTTCCGCCTTCATCTAAGTCTTTGATATTCATGCGAGGTTTACATTGGAGTTATTGTCCCACCCAACACAAACTGCATGCAACATTCATTTTGCCGCCAATTAAAGCAACAGCGTGCGCGTGCTGCTTTCTACGTGACTCCATATGCTTTGGTATCGCATCTCATGTTAAGCATCCTCACTCACTACGGGCAGCGTTGGCAAACATTATTCAGGTAATCGATAGCAGTGTATCGTCTTCCGTCGGGTTCGGCGAAATAAATGGATAAACACTCGTTACTTCACTGCGAGAAAGGCGGTGAACAGAAAATAACCTGGTGGATGGAAGGGTGCGCCTGGCGGTGGATAGCTAGCCCGTTGGTTAATTAGAATAGTGTTGCTAATTGAAAAGTGGATATACGCTTGGTAAACTATTTGTCCTATCTTTGAGAACATCATGACTAATACTCTCCTCTTTGATTTTATCACTTATAATGGGAAAAAGACATTGATAAACGAATTACCTTTGAAAAGTTTTAAGTCGATGTATGTAATTTCGAGACAATACAGAAGAAAGCGTACCCCTTGAATGCTTGTTTTACGGCACGTCTAGCGATCCATGCTCCCAGCATATGATGTCTTATGATATGTTTTATTTTTTAAAAATTATAGACCTGCATGATTATTGATAAATTTATAGTCGTAATTACTTCCTGGTAAATGTTCAAATGCTTTCCATTGGAGCTACTGGTTGCTTCATAATCACGTTTGTATTATAATATCTAATCATTCAGTTACAGTGAATTCACGCTTCCTATTCCTTTAAGAACACCGTACTTATCATGTACCACGGTTTCTTATATTCACCGCGCAATAATGCAGGGCCTATCGCCTTGCTTTTGAAGTGATGCGCAGCGGAAACTTGTAACAGTCCCATACGTAGCGTTCTCTGTTTGGTCTAATGCTCTGAAATACGTGTCCTTCAAATCTCTCATCGGTTTGCAATTAATAGCGTTAGCAGCAAGATTGGCCCTTTGGAGGATTTGCATCTGATGTTTGTGTGCTACGTGCTTTTCCATCGATACTTTTCCTTCGGGCAAGCTCGTTACGATACACTGTATTGCATCAACGGCATATCAAAGCACGAGGTCGGAAACCTAATTACCTAAACCTATCTCAAAGAACAAAGATCTCTTTACTTGGATGGAGTATAGGCCTATACAAGAGTATATGGTTTTATTCTAATTATACTTAAACAAGGCTTCCTGTCAACGCAGCAATTTCATATGAATCGACCTTCTTCGCATTTTAAATCTGCCCACTCTTTGTATTAAAAGTCAAACAAGATTAGTTCATTCAGCATATTTACTATTGTCACTATATTTCGTTGTAAATAGTCATGCATGATGAGACCATCCTCATAATCATCTTACGGTCTGTAGATCATTATGTTGAATTTGTCCTCTTCCCTCGTGTATTATCCACCAGTATGTTGTTGATAGCACATTTATCATGCATCAAATTATTTATAGTTTGCTTATATCACTATTTTACAGAAGCACTTTCCCTTAAGAAAATAATGCACACGTTGAAAATGATAATAATATGACAAATTTATATAGCGCTTGTGACAAAAGTTTCAAAGCGCTGTACATGTACACAAATCAAAATTACATCAAACAAAAATCAATATTACTAATGGAATTAACATTACTCAAATTAAAAATCAATTTTATTAGATAACGGAAAGAAGATAGACATACTCCTAGTATCATTAATGTTGTATTAGCGTCCTTGGTGGCATTGTGACCCACATAAACCTGGGGGTGTTGCACAAAGATCTCAAGTCGAACTTAACTCCAAGTTGGACTTAAATATTATGGAGAGCCATTTGTAGCCTTAAAATAAACTATATTTAAAAATAAAAATTCAGGTATTTTAGACTTTTTATAAATTCCACATCAAGAACATGAAATCTTCTCGATGATAGAAAATATGAATGATTTCAATCAACATTTTATGCCTTTTAAAACAACTTTTACAAAATATTAAATAGATGCTAACGGCTTTCCATAATTTTGAAGTCCAACTTAGAGATAAGTCCAACTTAGGATCTTTGTGAAACACCCCCTGGTGTAGATCTCGCTATGTTAGAGACAATACTCAAACCCATTGGCAGTAACAAAACAATTCATTATCTTTCATGGGTAATTCATGTCAAGTTGTATATTTATTATTATTTTGTATTAACAAAATAAATAAACGTCCATTATTTATGAATATACTTGACGATGAAAATCTCTTGGTCAAACTACATTGTTTGGTGAACAAAAATCTCTTCATTTTGCGTATTCATAAGGCTTTTTATAACCTACGTATCTCTACAACTCTTCGATTGAACTCAATTAAAGTTAGAAAGTCTTGACCTTAGAAGGTCACATCTACGTTTCTTTTATTCCATTGTTGAAATCAAATCACCTCTAGTAGCTCTAGTAAACATATCCTTCAAGAGGCGTCGTATAAATATCAACCAGTCTGGAGCTCAAAGCCAAGGGTGTGACCGTGACAATACCATGCCCCAGTGGGATCACACCTTTGTCATGAAGGAGAGAGAACTACTATTGACCTACCAGGCACGTTTAGGGCTATGGAACAATGCCCATGAAATAACTTGAATACGAGAAGAGACATTCTGTACCGTAAAGTCTTTACATAAAACAACGCAATATGAATTTAACATTTCGGTATTTCGCTTTTCCGATCTGCGCACACAATGCGATATTATCCAAGTTTCTACCTTTATTTCGATTTGGCGAAGTCGAATTTGGCATTTTTTTGGAAACCTTTAATAATTTTAGAATTTCAATTAGAATTTCAATAAGATTTAATGAAGCCATTTTGTGTACATTCTTTGTTTTTTGATTTCGCGTCTCATTAATTCATGTAACCATTTAGAATTTTAATAAAACGATGATAATTACCTTGTCATAAAAGTTACAACATACAATTTCAGCAGTTTAAACCGACGCCTACGACTCTGAAATGTATAAACATACAACGCGCCCATGATTCCTTTCGATGCATCCTTTTTGCCTTTGAGATGATCGCTTCAAAGGTAACCTCTTGTGATCTAAAGAGGGTCAGCCGACATGTTAACATTTAGAATGCCCCGCCAATTTGCCCCTTATTAGTTTACCAAATTAAGCCATCTGATTTCTATTTAGGCTGGAAAGCATAAGGCGGTCAGCTCACAGACCTCAAACGGACATGCGGAGAATGGCATTTATGCCATTATTCTAGAGGGCATTGGCGGGGTTACGCTCATAAGGGCCACACAGAAATAGCGCAAATGAAATTGTTTAAACAGGGTTAAATATATTGGAACTTAAAGATTCGTCGCAGTGCCGCATTCATGGTCCATACTATGATGCTTATTTCCACGTACATGTACTATACACCATACTGATGAATAATGATAACAAGTCATATTATGATATTTATACTCCTTATGATATAGATTAAGTCGATTATGATATTTATACTCCTTATGATATAGATTAAGTTAATAAAGGATTGGCATTAAAATAATGTAACAGCTAGAATTATAGAGGAAAATAAAAGATAGAGAAAAAGGAGACAGACAAACTGAGAACAATCGTGAGTGAGAGAAAGATAGAGAGGGGTAAGGGAAGGGAGAGAGAGAGAGAGAGAGANGGGGGGGGAGTGGTTGGGAGGGAAAGACACAATCAACATGTTTAAGCTTGACCAATATGCACGTGAAGTGGAGAGGAAGACAAAACGTCAATAGTCAAGAACGACAAACACATATTGACAGTATTTGAAAAGAAGGACCGCGCATGAACTGCTACCATTCTGTTTTCCAAGGTTGGTGGCTACTGCTGAACAATAACAGTCTATTCGATATCATTGATTAGTTGGGTATCTACCTCGTCTATACGTCCGTTCAATAGGGTTGTCAACACTGCCACAGAGTCTCTCCATTTTTTCCAGGCAACCCAGCCCTACTCGCAGCTATAATCTGTATTTACTCCTGCATTTTTCTGAACCATTTGGAAATAGAACCAAACACATGATCAAATAATCAAAAGAACTCCTATCGTGAAATATTATTTTAGTGAAATCTCTCTCATATTTCCAACAAGTGTGAGAAAAAAATACAATAAGCCTTGTGCTTTCGCCTTTCATTTATTGCTCTTAAGTGTCTCCTAATCGAAAACAATTAAACAATTTCATTGCGCTCATTCTCATTGGCTGAAATGAAAGTTATGAAAGTGGAAGTATATAGTACATGTATAAATACATTTGACAGATTCTTTTTTTATTTCATTTTGATGTAGTTTACAGAATGTCGACAACGCATAAAACATTAAAAGAATTCACGTCGATTTCCAAAGATAAAGTGCTTCTTCTGTCAATGTAATATTGTCTTATTGAGCTAGAATGACACCAGGACGGAAGCCGTAAAAGGCTTCGGACACAAGAGAGAGATAAAAAGAAGAAAAAAGAAGATGCAGCGTTAACGTACTCATATAATGTATGAATGTTTTCCACATTTTGTCTACAGGGACATGTAACAGGCTAGTGTCAAGGTCCAATGGGTTCATCACCAGAGTATGGATTACATATCTCGCGATTCAACCCTCACTCTGGCATTAATTCAATTTAGCATGAAATTAATCTACATTTGCCTCTCTCCACCCATGTGTTGTAAATGGGTGCCCGGTTGGAGAAAAACAAAAATCTTGAATGCTTTAGCGCCTTACCATTGCGACTCAGCTACAGCCGGGGTAATACTGGTATACTTTGTAATAAGCTCAATTGATTATATTCATAGAGTACCTGTGCTACGTAAATTGACATGTTTTTATTAACGGATAACGAACAAGCATTGTTATCCCACAATAGAATATCTATCTTGTGGGCATATTCCCTACCCCCACTATTGTCCAGACTGGTGATTATCATGATGGATGAGGTGCAAGAGGAGGTTAAATTGCTATGCCTCAGTATTTTTCTTTCTATTCACACTTATATTTCATTTTAATAGAGATGTTTTTTTTTAATGAATATGAATATACGAGGGGATTATACATAAATTCATTTTATTCCCAAGGGAGATGTGGTAATGTAGCCACATCCAAAATGCAAGGGTCTGTCAAAAAGATTGTTATCGAAATCTACACAGGAATGTAAACACTAACGAAATCATCAATTATAGCAATAAATGAATCTTTACGCGGCAACAACTAAGGAAACAACAATACTAAACCTAACAACAAAACAAAACAAAACACAATCGAAGCATACACGTTTAAAAACTTCTAAACTTGGTATGTTGCAAATACTTCTGCAAATACTTAAGTAATTTACTTAATATCTATGAATTTCTCTGATTTTTTCCGGTTTTACTCTGTTGTAAGCTACGTACACCTTACATTAAATCGACAGTTTTGGAAAAAAAAAGTAAACACTGACTTCAATATTTATATTTTTACCTCTTCCTCTGACTCGTAAAAATATTTAGAATCTTCTATCCTACTATATCTTCTTCATACCATTACTAATAATTATTCATGATGTCGAACCGCAGCTTGTGCGGTCACATCCCTTTTCCGGGTATAGATAGAACCTTTATCTTAAAACCTTTGAATCTTAAAATATATCATTACGCAACTCCATGCCTACTCATCACGGTCATTCACACCTCAGCATCACTAATTGTATTTACTTAATTACTCTTTTTCAGTAACATATGCGTAAAAGTTGAGTCACACACGGATCTAAGGTTCGTGTATTCGTTCTAAGCGATTTAATTGGTCGGTGGCTAAGACATGGTAATTAAGAGTTGGATTTAATACACTGTGCGTGGTGGCAATTAAATCATGTTTGTTAAGAAATGACTTTTTAGCATCATGCTTTGCTATTGTTCTCGTGATTTTTAATGTACAATTGGTGTTGCGGAAAATGACAATGTTTTACATTAGATTTAGAGAAAACCTAAATAAATGATGACATATATATATATATATATGAATATGTGATCTTTACCCGGTTTACTACTTTCTAATACGTGTATAAAAGGACGAAATCAGTTTTGCATCCCTTAATGTATTTACACACATTTATTATTGATTCTACAATTATGGTGTTGTACATGAAACTAGGGATCTGATTCGGAATACCTAAGAACAAGACGAAATAAATGAATGATTCCTTTAAGATAGTAAAAGTTGGAATTGTCACCCTCAGAGTAAAAATAATGAAGGTGATACAAATCATTCCTGACTTGCTCTCTCTCTCTACTTAGGAGAGAAGCTTGTATATCATAGGTTCCCAAATAAAATATAAAATATTGTAACTGAATTCGATAGCAATAAATATAAATAATAACTGCATGAAGAGGATGTTATATTCGTATAGGGAAAACAGTAAGCCTAGGATATCGATATAGTACTAAAATACATCTGTTCAGAACTCTATTCAAGGAGGGTACATGCATGTTTGTTCGTTTGTTCAAGTGAAGTAACTAAGATTTATGAATATTGTTTGGATCCCCTGTAAAAAAAAAAGAAGAGACTTTATACACTTTGACATATAAGACATTTTAAAACGTGGACATTTGTGGATACGGGAGCCATCAGCTGTAACATCCTGCACAATAGTGAAATGGAACGAATGACAAATTTGAGTTGATGTTAGTCCCAGATTACGAAAGACTTCCCAAGAAGGGCCATGGCAAATTTAATTAGAATTGATCGCTCAAGTATCCAACACGTAGTCATCAATCTCTCGACCTACTCTCCTGCGTATGAAGCATCTCAGCTATTGCTTATGTTTGCAAATATAACGTCATCCCTCCCAGTATGTTTTGCCTAATGCAATGTACTTGGTGAGATGGAGTCACATTAGGAAAATTAGATTTTATGGTTAAAGGGGTGGTTTAGTCGATCTTTCTATATTGCACGCATGTAATTGATATTCTTTGTTAACTCTTTGAATTACAAAAAGGGAATATCTATTCAAATATTTCCACAAATTTTTATTATATTGTTTTATATTGCTATGATTTTAAATCAATTGTTCCAATATACAGTGCGAATTTAAAAGCACACATTTTTAATTGTATGATATCTGCATGACTTTTTAGTATGAACTTATGGGTGGGGGTCCATCCAATCGGATGGCAATAAAAGTATTGACAGTATGTTACGGTTAAGTGAGCACTAATTAATTTCGAAAAACTCGCGAAAATTCGTTTGCGCAAAAATGTGTCAGCCTTGGATTGAATCAAAGTGCAAATCAGGCAGTTATTGCATGTGCTCTATTGATTATAAATAACTGATTTGAACAATCATTTGATCTTTAACCCTATACGTAGATGTGGATCTTCTCAGTGGCGTATCCATAAATCATTGCAAAGGAGAGGGGCGGCATCCCCTCCAAGAACGGGATTCAGTAAATGTATCAGGGGAGCCCATTTCGTGTTCCTTCATAGCAAGTTTCACTGAGTTTTTCCTGGCCCTTAAAACTGATTTACCATCTTCACCCATGCATTGCCGAATGCGCCCATGTCCCATCACCACCACCCCTCCATAATTTCAGGGGTCGTCTCCAGCACAGATCGTCTCCATCACTATCCATTTTTGTCTGGATAATGTCGGAATGATTGAGCGAAGGGACATGAAGATATATTACATGTTTTTTCTTCTTTAAACTTCTTCTTCATCTATAATGGCAAAAGACCCAATAAACACAAAATAATGTTACATGGCGAATTATAAATTTAGGAAAAGATCTGTTATACCCTATATCTTACATATTAATTGACAAAGGTTATGCTCTTTCTCTGCAATTAAACATGGATGTGAAATATCTCAGCAGGGAAGCATGACAATTTAATGGAAGAGATGTGAAAAACAGAGGAAACAAGTTACTTCGTTAAAAAATAGATTTATCTCTCTTTTAAGGAAATTTATCAATTTTTTGTATGTTTGTAATGTATCGCATAAAATTTTTTCGAAATGCTAAATACAAACAAATAACCAAAAACAATAATATATAGAAAATTAAGTGCAGGAAATACAACATTATGCAATTTTATGTGCGTTATGTGAACGCGCGTGTGTGTGTGGGTGTATGTGGGATGGAGGAAGGGTGCACGACTGCAGATTAATTATGGATAGATAACAGAGCAAGTGCAACTGATACCTCATATACAATTTACTCCATCTGAAAACTGAACCTTTTAAATAGCACCAATTCTTTTTTTTAATGACTGCTCATTCAAGTGGGCATATTTTCAATGATTTTTGTGCCATCCGATTCATTACAAGATACAGATACCGTAAATTATATTTTTGGAGGATGTTTTCAATCTATGTACTTTCCTTTGAAACGCACCGTAGATTCAGATCATCATAGATTTATGAACTTTTGTAATACTGTCTTACATGTATAAAGTTCCGCAGTATACTTGTTAAAAGAATGTGTGCTTCAATCCTTCTTGATAATTTAGAGATTGGGATATGACCAAGATAACGGAATTCTATCTTCTTCACACCATTACTAATAATTATTCATGATGTCGAACCTTTTATGGATTTATTCAGCCAGGCTATATGGAGATGCTATTTAGCAGGCATAAATGCAATCGATATCAAAGAGGTCACCTTTAGCAATCTTGGAAGCTATTTAGGGTCAAATATCAAATTATCATATTACTTCCACACTATAATCATAATTAGATTGCCAGAAATGGCCTACATAACTTTCGTAACAAGGGGTTGGATTGGAATGCCATAAAAAATGCCAGGCATACGGTGTAAATAATAGGGTTACAGAAAGATATTTTGTTTCTTTTATTATATTATGTTAATACTTCAAAGGTCAGGGTTGAGCAATTCGCGATCAAGTAATAAAAGAATAGATAATGTGCATGGAAAATTATATAATGTCAAATATATTAAGCACCATTTGATATTTATTAAAAAAAATAAGAATCACACGATATAGCGTGAAGAACGAAAACAAAAAGCATGCTTGTCTAGGATTGTCTCCTTTTTAAGACACTAGCCTCTTGCTTCTCACCGTTGTCCGATTTACTGTAAGATAATATCTATTCTGAAATAAATAACCCTACTTGCCGTCTGAACCCGCCAAATATTATAATGATCTAAACTATATGTCGCATAACATTTGTTTTGCGTGGGGGGGGGGGGGG
>BEXV01000330.1:59048-103811 GCA_003118195.1 Hemicentrotus pulcherrimus | reverse complement strand
AAAGGAGAGAACAGTGAATATCTAAGCATCGTGTAAGTAAGACAATAAATGTTTAAAATTTAGCCCATGTTTGTGTTTATACGTGGAAATGAATGTAAAGAATATTTTTAAAAAATGAGGAGATATGAAATGTCCAAACACAGACACACACACGCACACTCACACACAGGGCAAGGGAAGTAATATTGAGGAGGTAGATATAAATAGATATTATAAGGCATATCTACGTGAGATGAAAGGAATATAAAATTGCAAAGCTAAAAGTAAAAAGAAAAAGAATAAGATTTTGTTTGCATGTGTAAAGAAATGAAGAGCAGATTGGGAAGAAGTATGACAATTCATAAAAATGCCTGTGTTTTGAAAATATTATATATTCTGTATATAGTCCAAGTTCATGGCATTGAACACTCATCAACATCAATCGGCAATAACTGTGTATACTTGTAATGAAACATTGAACACTACTGTTGCATCTTTACGGCACGAAATAATTTGCATGACAAATAGAAAACGAGCCCTCAGAGATCTCTTCTTTTCTCGCGATTGCGAGATACGAAAAGCGCATGCGCTGGGTACGATAGTTGACTGGTACATGTGAGTGACCTGTGCTGAAATTTTTTTAGCGTCAGCCCGCCCGCGGTGAAAGTTTGATCAGTGTGTATTTTCTACGGGGATGCTTCGGTGTGCCTGTCTGCGTGCGCGATCGAGAATTGTGTGTGCATGTGTGTGTGTATAAGGGTGTTCGTGCCGTACGCAAGGCGACAAGACGAACGGAAACCTACTTTCGCCGTGGCCTCCGTTTAGCTAACACGGGCACGCAAAATCTTTCTGTGTGCTTTTTTTTTGGCGTTGCGGCTCATCTTGTAGCAGACGATAATACAGGCGACACTAGGAACGCTCATCTACACATGCTATCATTGACCATAGATCTGGATCTTTATCGTGGATTGCTACTGTAAAAGGCATGGAATTTATTGTCTTCACATAACCGCATTTCGGATTTCCACATAAGGATCTTACTGCTTGGGACTAACTACTGTGGATTATGCCTGAAATTTCAAGAAATACATCACAAGGAGAGCTTTAGCATTTTGACGAATGTTTAAGGTCCTGATGATGAAGCGCCAAAACGTGAGAACATTGTCCCTCATTGTCTGCACGTTCATTTATCTTCTTCTCGGAGCAGCCGTCTTTGACGCGCTTGAATCCAGAAATGAAGAACGGGAAAAGAACCGACTGGAGGATACGACGGATGAGATAAAACAGGAATTTAACATCTCCCAGACGAAATATGACCTATTGTCGGAAACCATCATCCAACTCGTCCCCCATGTGGCGGGCGTGCAATGGAAGTTCACTGGTTCCTTTTTCTTCTGTATGACCGTCATAACAACTATCGGTAAGATTGCAAATATATTATGTGTATATCCACATTAGGTTTTACCGATTTTTCATTACAAGCGACAAGCTTATTCAATCCTAATATGTATATTGGTGCCATATAAGTTGACCCAATTAAAGACACCGCAGTAAGGATCTGTTGTAGAAAGAAACAAAAGACAGCAAACTTTTGTTTATTAATCGCAGTTTATTACAAATCCCTCAGACTAATAATAATGTACATGTAAAAGGTAATAGATGACTCATGCAAAGTATTATCACAAATTCAAAGACACGCATTTTTCTTTCACTAATATTAACTGTCAAGGTAAACTTGACATTCAAAATGAGCGCCTAAATCAGAAGCCGGCTCAAAAAGCAGAGGCGTTATCGAGAATTGACTCGAAGTGCTGAATAACAATAGAGATGGGCAAGGTTGTCATACAGTTACAGATGACATGGTCACTGAATGCTGTGACGCAGCAATGTGGGGAGAAAGGTTTGGTAAGAAACTATTTACAAATCCTGTCATTTAATTCATATATGTGACTTCATAACAGAAAAAAAACTTCCCTACGAAAATGCGTGCACTCATAGTGGTAAATGAATTTGATAACACCGTAACGATGTATAATGTAATGTGAGTGTGCCAGACAGCATAACGATGCGAGAGACTGTAGTTTTGAAGTTGGTCGTGCATATTAGCTACAGTGTTCTGCCTTAAAACAGTCAGTGTCACCAACGCACCATATTCGTAGGTAGCAGCAATGACCGTTTAATCATAGCCGGCTGCTGCTTTACCGATCTATCAATTTAATTATCATTGTGCTCCCTCGACTGATTATTAACCGTTGCGAAGAGGTATGCAAATGTATAAGCGTGTGGTTAAAATCAATATGAATGCTTTTGTACGTACAATGCTAGCAAAAAGGACACAGCGGATATGGCTAGTCGTCATTTACTGCTATTGCTATTACCATCACTTTTATTATTTTTTACTATAACTATCATTATTACTATTACTATTATATTTGTTATTACTGTTATTAGTAGTATTATTGTTATTATTATTATTAGTGTTACGATACCTATTACTAATACTATTTCTATTGCTATTGCTGGTACACTTTGTGTGTTATTACTATTATTATTATTGTTCATTTATATTTTATATTTTTCATTTATTTATTTTTCATTTTTTTAATTTCATTTTTTATTTTTTTATTTTTTTCGGGGGGGGGGGATAATATTTAAAATTTATAATAATGGGAAATGGCTCAACTATATAACATTCTACACACCCCAATCAATTTCATTTATTTGGAACTAGGGCAGACACGGATGGAAACATCGTACTCATATTAATAACTCCGAAGTGAGATTCGAAATCTAGTCACAAATGCTAATTCCACGTCAACTTCAAAGCAATTCTTATATTGAAGTCAAGGACCTTTTCCTATTTCCGAAGCGGTCTTTAACATTAACTCATAAAATTAACGGAAACACATGTTTTTGCGCACACGCAGACGAAATCAGCACGCTTGATTTATTAATACAATATTACTTGCACGTGACATGTGCCACACATTCACTTAACAAACAGAATAAAGGAGTGTAATATCTAACAGCAGCGTTTTGTTGGTACTGACAAAGGAATTCATACATACATAATTTTAGGAGAAGCATATGGTTCAGAACAAAGCGAGCTATTGAAATAGTCGACATGGCAAACGCTGTTTGCTTTCTGTTAGCAATTGGGTTAAGACGTATATCATTTTCGACGTTTCGAAATAAAATCAATATGGCCTAGCTCTATACAATTATGTACATGTAATAGGAACACTGCCTTGATGTAGGAACAATACTTAAAAGGTCACAATGTGCCCAATGATATATATATATATATATGCGCTATATCACCAAACCGAATTTTGTTCAAGTCATTACATTTTCCAACATCTCGTTCAGGATTACCCATACACATACAAACAAACAAAAATCGTCTCATTTTAATAAAGATTAGTATACCAACAGAAATCTAAAACAATGTAATAATAATAATAATAATTATCCTTATATAGCGCCTAACAATTTCTATGCAGAAGTCTCTAAGCGCTCTACAATAATACAGCATAATTACAGCATTAATTAGCAGTGCAGCTGTTACGCGCGCTGCGTTTCAAGAAATAAATTCCTACCAGGTACCCATTTACTTCACCTGGGTGGAGTGTGGCAAATGTAGATCAATGTCTTGCCAAAGGACATTTGTACGTAAAAGGCTTGAACCGCAGACCTTGTGATCGGCAATCCGGCGACGTATCCACTCGACCACAACACCTCTATAGGCCATCGTTCAATCTACTGTAGATAGTAACATATTATATAATTTCCGTGTTAAACTACAGCAATAACAAAGTGGTGGATGAAATAAAAGATGGTTTGGATATCTAAAATATAGAATATAATGTGATTCTGTGAAAACCTTTTACAAATATAGCTAAGGAACATTCTGAGAAATGTGCACTTGCATTTTGATCATTATAACAATAATTTTAACCAATTATTTTTTCATCATCCTTTTGCAAGAAATAAAGTGCATTTCTATAGGTTGGTAAGAATACGATGATATACACATCACATAACAAGTTGTTAACACGGTCCGAAATAATTTCGAAAAAAGTATCCTAAGGGAAATGTACATATTCCCTATTTTACATCCCATACATGTAAATCAATTTCGGATTACCTAATACGTTATTTTCATTTTGGCATATCTTAAATATGTGACGCGCAAGGCTATCTTAATGACCCTAGTTGATTTTTCTAAAGTAGCTGCGATTATTAAGTTAATTAATAAATTGACAACAACAATCATCATAATTTTCAAAAACAATTGCGAAGCCCGTCAAAGTATCACAATTGTGAATACGTGGAAAAGATGATTTCAAATCAAGATTGAATTGGAGTAGAAAAAGCATTTCCGAAGCATGTCGACGTGTCCTGTGGCTAGCAGACTGTTCATTCTTTGGTCCCACTTATCTGTCCAATTGGGTATCGACCGCCTCATCGCAATGACCCCTTGCGTAGTTTCTTGCGCATTCCACATAAATTGGCTGACATCTCAACCCCGGTGAAATCTAAGTTACCCGTCTAGATGACCCTTTCTGCTCTGACGTATGTATTTTACGTGTCGACCAGACGATGGTCACTAAGTCTCGTGTCATAAACCTGGTACGTGACATTCTTTTCTTCCTTTCTTTCTCTCTGGAGCTAGCCATACACATGATTGCTTATCGTAAATTAAACCCTGCGTGTCTACCTATTTGAAAATATATCGGACATACATGTATTCATGCATACATATACTTTAATCACTTTATTCATAATGAGCGTATGTATTTCTATTACTTATACAAACAAATAGAGGAAATTCTGTCATTTCAAAACAATTGTTGTGAGGACATTTTGAGGACCTTATTGATAAATGGAAGCCTCCTATTTTTTTCAAAGCAATTATTATTCATAGAGAACATATAACCTTTGTAAGATTTTATTTGAAGAAATCTCACACCCCCCCCCCCCAAAAAAAAAGACTTTTACGGTCATATATTTTTGTCGTTTCAATCCCTTTCCTAATATTTGCAATAAAGGTAGCAATGGTTATTTTTTTATTTTTATATCGAAACTCGCCGATTCATAATAAATAATTTAGTTCCAAAAGAAACCAATGTATACCTTGATTTGTTCCACATGTAATTTATCTTGTAAATAAATTTTACTGTTGATTTCCCTTTTTTTGCTAGTATAATGGTTTTTCAGGGTAGATTAACTAATTTTCTTAATTACCATATTTGTATATAAACAAGAGATTGTCCGGTATTTATGCGCTATAGAATATAATTTTATTTTTTATTGTTATCGTATTTCAGTTTTCTGGAATCATATGTGTATTTGCTATTTGTTGTATTCCTACACTGACATCAATCATTCATATAACTTACAATTCAAGCAAGTTATACAGAAATGAAAAACGTTAAACGCAGTTTAATGTTCTTTTTTCTTCTTCATAATTTTAATTGGCCATACTACTTCTTATGAATCTAAAAAGACTGAAATGGAATTGAAAAGCTCTTGTACAGTTACCATTCGGTCGTCAATGTGAAACTAAATACCCATTAGCTTGCCATAAAATGATATTTAAAGAAAGGCGCCTAGTTTGACATCGTTCGGCCTATGGCGTTCGTCGTGATTCTATACCTTTAATTGCCATGACAACATGATGCATTCATGCTCTAGAATATGAATACAATTTAAACAAAATCAAAGTCTATTTACTTTAAATGACCTGCATTCCCATTTGAAATTTTTTTCTAAGGACTATCCCGCTCATGCTAATTTTTTTCTTCTTCTAAGCTAGTAATATATTCTCATAATCACACTCAGTAAGCAGAAGTTGAACAAAGTCTTGAGTACCTATGTATAATATAAAAGACATATCCTCTCATAGGTGTTTAATTTCTTAATAGCATTTGATTGATGTAAATTGGTATACACATTTTTAAAACCATTTCCACCGATACGCAAATGAAGATATGAAATCAAAAACATGGATTTTCATGACAAGTGCGTATAGATACTTTATATCCTTTACAACGTCGAATTAATTTAATTGCATATTCATGAATCAGGGCTTTATGTTCCTTCACCTCCCCTCTCTCTCTTCCTCACTGTAAGAGTGGTTTTACATTTAGAGTGATAGTTTTGGAGCAACCAACATTAAAATTAATTCACGTTGGGGAATTTATAATTTGTAGCTAATATTTATGCAACTCACTCGCCTAAATATGGCCATATTTTTGTGATAAATTCATGTTTCTACAAAATATATTTTTCATTACATTTTATCATTATAAGCGAATTCCGATCATTAGGGAATACCTCATGAGGAACAGTAATAAATATAGTTTGAGCATCCATGGGAGGTTTTCTTTTTCTTTCTTTAAGTTGAGTATTCAAATAAAAACCTACCCAAATTCTCCATGATTAAGGAATGCACGCTTTCCATTACAGTCTGGTAACTCAAATCGATTTACATAGTGTTAAAAACACTCGTTATGAATCCATGCATTTGGCCCTGTTTTAGTTCTCCCGACAGGTGTATGTAATTAAAAAAAACTCCCTGTGGATCATTCCCACATGTATACAATAATTAAATTCATAAATATTGATACGAGCTGAAAAAGAGAGACAAGGAATAAAACAAACGTCAATAGAGAGAGAGACAGACAGACAGAGTGAGTGAGTGAGACAGAGAGAGAGAGAGAGAAAGAGAAATGGGGGACATATAATATATAACGTGACGTTAGACTTCCGAGATGAATAAAGCGCTAGATAAAAGTTGATTATTATTAATATTTATATGAGTGGGGTAAAATATGTGCAAAAAAAAATCAAATCAATTTAAGTTTTGTCATACTTATCTGAAATATACGAAAATACGCGTAGCAATGTATTCAATATTCAGTCCCGTGTCATCAAGACCTAAGAAAAAAAAAACCCTCGTAGTATAGGGACTCCAAAAGGACTTCACTGAATTGAAGATAATGTGAGAATGAAACATGAATGTCGATCTCAGTTCGTCAAGGTTAAGAAAGATGTGATGAGAAAAATATGATAAAACTTCCAGTAATTCACCGAGAGCTTTACATATCATGGGGTACAATACTTTAACACACACATACATTCACACTGACATGAAAAAAGCACTGCAACTTTAATAATGACGAAATAGCCATCTGTACATGATGTTAAGTCGGGGTTGCTTCTTTCATTGATAGAATCATAAACACTAAACATTACCGAAATGACTTATATGTACTGAGTGAGTAGTAATTATTACAGGGAAAGTATTCGAGTGTGATATACCAACTGAGGAAATTCATATCATGTAATACCCTTTCTACATGAGATATGAAAATTAGGTACAGATGTAAACGCCTACATACGTAGGTGGAGGACAAAATACAAGGCAATCCATGCAAATCGTTTTTTTTTTTTTTTTAAGTGTATCTGATTAGAATTTTAATGACTTTCCATTTTATGAAAACCATTTACTTTTGATAGAAGGAAGGGGGAATGAGCTACTCAATATTTTTGTACATCGTGGTAAGGTTGTGTAGAACCGAGGGTTACATTTTGTTAATGAATACGAGCACGATACTGGAAAAGTGTGAGAGATATGATTAAATTGCAACTGAGACAAACCCACACATTCATTTCAGTCAGTCAACTAACGTTAACATTGCTATTTCACCGCGCAGCTTTTCACCAAACATATAACACACACGCACACACACACATACACACATCCACCGAATTCCTGTATTAGAGCCGCAGATAAAGCATAAATGCACGTCTCCCAACCTCGCATTAAAATTTGTGTCTCTCCCACGTAACCTCCCAAACGCTGTTTCATTAGTAATAGAAGGATGATGAATATTGCGTTTGGCTTCAATCACGACGCTGGCCTCACTCTCTTTGATTCAATAATTCGTTTACTGTATTAGTTGACGAATCAGAGGGCATGGGTCATAGTTACGGATTTGATTGCAGGGCTATTAGCCGAGGAGCTTGTATAGCGAAACGATTAGGTTTGGAGCAAGACGGCACACTTAGAGGGATTTAAGCGGAATCTTAAGTGTGCGCCCTATAATATGGTGAAATTTATGGTAAATGCATCAGAAAATGTCCCTGAAGCAACAGGCTATCGCACGCATGCATTTTCACGCCATGGGTTCGCTCAGTAACTGCAGTGTTATTTGTATAGGCGCTCCGTTAACAATGGCCATATTCCGTGGCATATCCAAAATGTCAGATAATAATCATGATATATCTACTGTGATGACCGCACTGAAAAACATAATTATCTAATATCAGTGCAATCATTTTAATGTTGGCAATTTATCACCATCATCACTATCACTATCATCATCATCATTTTCATTATAATGAGCGTGATCACTATTACCCTCACCACCATCACTATCATCGTCATTACCATCAATGCCATCATTACTACCATCATCAACATTTTAACTATCATCATCGCGATTATCACCGTCTTCATCATCGTCACCATAATAATCAACGTCATCATCATTATCAACATTATCATCATCATCATCATCATCACTATGACTACCACCACCAGCACCACCATCACTCTCGCCACTATCATCATCACTTAATTCAGCCGTTGTCAATCTGTAAGGAAAGGCCTGGTCTTTTATTTTCATTGCCACGCATGTGACGTTTTTAGGGACCTTCGTTCGTTTGTTATTGCCATCAATGATATCAATTTGTTCTCAGCTCTGACGTCTATTTCCATTGTTTATTTTACCCATGGACGCTGGAGGAAGAGAGAGAGAGAGAGAAAGATAGATAGAGAGAGAGAAAGAGAGGGGGGGGGGGAGCTAGTCAAATATAATACGATACAAAGGCAGTCCTCTCGTGCGGATATTGTTTTACAACTAGAACAATGGCGATAGGAGACGTCCGATGTATCAGAAATAGTAAACACATTTTCATTTTGCAGCAGAATACGCATTCCTGTTAATTTTCGAAATACAAATGTTATGATACCCCTTTTATTGCTATTTGATCTTACAGTAGACGTGCTATCAACTTCAAATTTAGTAGTATGTGTTGATACTATTTTGATGACGATATAGTTTATTCTTTTGGAGAACTCTTTCGAGTAGCATTGAACAATTATCATAATTGATAGCCCAGAAGTAATCACCTCAAACAAATTCAATTGAATAAATTGGAGCGGTTTCGAAGGGTTGTTATTTATATACGACCTCATGCAATGTAAAAACGAACCATGATTTTGATTTACATGATTTATTTTGAAGGGTAGTCATATAATTCTTACCGCCATAGGATTGCAGTATTTTCATTGGAATACTATCTGTAAGAAAGTACAAGTGTCAATAAAAACGACTAACGTATTAAAGTTTTGGGGTTTCACAAGATAAATTCAAGGCTATTCCTCGTTTAGTATCATCCTTATCATGATCTTCCGTTCACTGTAATTATTTTTGTTAAATTCGGTGCAACATGATAAAGACGTTTTCTACTGTGGCATTGAGATACCAACCACACTTGCACATTATGCACAGAGCAGTGTAACGAGAGAAGATGAATTCATGGGGTAAGAAAAATAAAATAAAAAGTAGAAAATATCTTCTACCCGTTCGAGAATTATCCAAGAATAATAAAAGACTTCGTTTTCAAATGCTTTTCATTCGAATCCGCCTCAAATATCTTTTTGGGGCATGAAGGCATGTCATCTTGATTTGCATAAATACATGTATAACCTTTTTACCTCCCGATAAATTACAGTGATGTTAGTGATTTCTTTTACGCAGTTTGTAATGTTTGATCTACAATGGCTTAAAATTCATGTTATTTTAGATTCATTTCCATTTGAAAAGCGTACCCACCAGCAAAATTCATTTAATCTGGCCGTCGGCTTTAAATAATTGAGAGATACGAAATAGAAAAAAATGCTTGACGCAATCCCACAAATCCATTATTCATGCCAATTTTAAGCCGATGTTTTTTAGTTTTTGCCCCTGACGCCAAGGTATTTGGTTACCCCTCTTCATGATAATTGAGCTCCATCGTGCAAATTCAAGAGATTCCTGCTGCGAGTGCTGTCCAGAATTCACAAAAATTGATTTCATGTCTGACAGAGCCCAAGGCAGCAGTCCCCTGCATTTTTGAAAATGTACATGGATTATGTATTCCTTAACCATCCACAGCGAAGCACCTGTCAACAAAACTTACTATCATCTGGGCTGGAACTGATTCTGACGTGTAGAGGCAAATGACTCCATTGGTATTAAATTTTAAGTGGACTTTGCAGGATAAATACATAAAAGTAGAATCCTAAAGATAGTGACTTTGTGTTTAGTGAAGGCAGTACAATTCCCGTGTATGATTTTTAAATGAAATGCTCTCAAACAGAAGTGCCTGCGATTAACAGAGCAGTGATCCGAAGCCAGGCATAGGGCAATATCTCGCTGTCCCCTCCCATTTCCCTCTCTCTGTCTCCCTCGCTCTCCCTTTCTCTCTCTCTCTCTCTCTCTCTCTCATTTACGCATTTCTTCTTCTTTTTTTCTCTTTACTGTCATATTCTTTTTTTCCCCTTTATCTTCAAATGTTCCTCTCTCTCTCTCTCTCTCGCTTTCTCATTCCGCTAAGTATTTACTCTCGCATTACATTTGTAATCTGAAAATAACGCTTCTCGCTGAATAAACATACTACATTCTCTTTTATGGTCACATCTGTATAACCTCGTGATTGATAAAGACCAAAACAAACGAAAAAGGCCCTAAAGGTAATGGCCAAATCCACGTTAGATTCTAAAACCTTGACAAAAAGAAATTTACAAAATGCAAACGATTGCTACAGCAAATATTGTCGTACTGAGCGACTTTATATGATGAACTCCTGCCCCATCCTTTTCTTTCTTTTCTTGTCAAACTGGTCGAGCGTTTGAGCATTTTTTGTTGTCAAAGAAGAAACTCGTTATGAGACATCCATTATTATCGTACTAATGCTAAATATGTTATCTGCCCCTTAATGTCAGATTAAGAGCGACGACTGTCTGTCCATTATGTAACTAAAACCAAGCACGTTTTCAGTCGAAAGTGTTGGGCTCAATCATAAGTAGCTGATAATGAATTATGAATAGATACTTGGCAGCATTTGCTTATATAATATTCCATTATGCACCATGTCGTTAATATTCTTCGCATTGCATTTCATAACGTTTTACACCAGTTATTTTCTTATACTAGATGGAATGGATTATTGTGATGACGACATGCAAATCCTTTTGTATCTTTAATATGGTTTTTACAAAAATTCATTTAGAGATATTTATTTTGGAGAATAACAAACGATTCAACAAATGTAACGAAATGATTTATCTTTCCTCGTATTTTATGTTGCCTTGTTTATTAGGAAAACCCTCCCACGTTTCCTAGGTTATTCGAAAAAAAAACGTGATGCATTAGAGGGAATCAGTAAGCTACCTTTGAACACAATAAATCTGCAACCAAGGATCCACATGTATTAAGGTGAATGCCAGTATTCGTACAAAATTCATAAGCGTCTTCACAAAGGTATCCAGTAACCATTTGGATCATTTCAAGATGGTATTTCTAAACCATTTTTGGAGTTAATTGATCTTCAGTATATGATCAGGAGAAAGTCACAGTTGCGATCATTTATCACTGATGCCCTTATTTGAAATACTTGTTCGGACTAAAAAAAAAATACCTAAAAAGAAACAAGATAGGCCTCTACATCAAAGTTCACGACTCATGGATTTTCGGCGCTTAGGGTGGCATTCTATTTTTACTTCAACAAGAGAGTAGTTTGAAAACCCGAAAACAGATGTTATCCGTTTCCATTCCTAACTGTTTGCGCATGGTGTAAAACTTTGGGTAAAATAAGACAAAGTATGGGATCAAATGTATGCGAAATGTGTTATATTTTCGTGTTGAAAGGGGAGATTAAATTCGTAATATTTTTCTGACGACGTCTATTGACGTTTATAAACGCGAAATGTTTGAATGTGGATGGAGAGGAGAAATTAACAAGCCAGAAACACGCCTCCTGTGAATACAACTCCTTGAATCGCCCTAGCACAAAACCTCCGTTCCATATCATCAGCCTCCAAGATGTCACCCCACACTCACTGTAAGAGAAGTAACCGGATACGCACCCTGTCTATGTTTCGACGTTCCTCCAGCTCTCTGCCGCCTCCCTTCTCGTTGATAGCTCACGACATTGTTTGTTCGATAAACCATGAACAAGAGAAGAAGACACCACGGACCAAAGCCCGTATGAAGATGAAGTGTTTCGTAGGACACTGCCATTCTAGGGTGTTCCTCCGTCTACTTACATTGTAAACATATAGATCAGAGGAAATCAAATCTCATGGCATGCTGTGTAGGAGTGGCCTAAAAATCATTCTACCCATTTTTTTCGGCCGGACTATACTGCATGTGGAAAATTGGTTAGATGAATCCATTTACATGTGTATGGATATGGAAGGACGGCATATTTATTTATTCGTCCACAGTTCTCCTGGAAATACTCGTGTAATTACTTTCTTTTAATGCAATAATCGACAAACTGGTGCATATCTTTGTTGCAGTCCCGGGAGATCTGCCTTCTGCCAAACGTAAACAAAATAAAATTATAACACGTTCAAATTCGACATAAACAAAAGCAACGAAAAGCTTTAGTGTGTATGTACTCGTTGCTATTTTCCAATTTTGTATCACCAATCATCTCTTCATAAGAGATTTAGATAAGTAATACCCCAAGAATCATCATGAACGTAATATATATTGGTGTTGTCCTCAACATATATTTATGTCCTCAACATATATCTATGTAATATGGGAATCATCTCCAGAGAATACGGACTGCCGATAGAGCCCTGAGAGATGGTTCTGAAATTTACTTATAGCCTCATTCCATGGTCAGATGTAAGGCAGAGAAGCGATTAAGATAGTGATAGTTTCAGGAGCTCGCATTTGAACTAGGTTTTATAGCGCTAATATTGTTATTATTATTATTTATAATTAATTGTCTTTTTTTTAATTAGTAAACGGAGATATTGTTAAATAGATAGAGAGAGTGAAAGAGGGAGAGAGATGGGATTAGGCAATAGGTAAAACATAAACAACATCAACACCAACAAACTAACAAACGGACAAAAACTTCAGCTGTGCACGTTCGCGTGTCAACTTCGCATCGCTCTTGCATCCAATATCTAGTCCATGAGACAGGTTTAAGTTGTACCATCCTTAAAGCCATTGTCATATTCTACGCCCCACCCCTGTTTACCTCGACTGTGTTTTTCTCCACCTTCTCGCTACCTTGCACCAGCCTTCATCTCAGGCAATAGTATATGGTTGCTCTTGATTGTTGTCTCCTTCCACCATATCGGATCTGGTTTCCAGGCCATGGATTTAGGCGCGTGGTCGATTTCCATATGCTTCGACTTTTTGCCAGAAGAAATATCAGGAAGGGTTGAATGAAACAAGATGACAGGAAAACAAATCTGAAACGGGTACATTTTCATCACATTTGCATAGAAGTAAACAATACAGGGTCATTCAACCCATTCCATTTCGATTGTTTTATAGTGTTTTATCATTAATTTATCACGTATATTGCTTTGATTTACTAGCTATTCATCTCTTCCCATACTAAATGACGTCATTTTTATTTAACGAATTGAGGCTCATCAGATATGATTAAGTAAACCACCTTTTTTTAAAACCTAGGAACGACAAATGCGCGCAACCTTACACTAACGTAATCACTAAAAAAATGTCGCATTCTTTAACTGGGCTAACATATGCATCTGTAATTATTATCGTTTAGGGCTATTTAAAGATATGCGATTCCTTTTAATCGAAAGCCTGATGTTCATTAATATCAGTGTCATGTTTTATATAAATATTGCTATACAAAGATAAAGACTAAAACGTTGCCAAAGCGTCTATATTTACTGTTCCTTTTCAAACTACATCATCAGCTCAAGTTCACATCAATATCTTAACTACCATTACCCTATCCAAGCATGAAAAGCCGTGTCTTTGGACGCTGCCAATACCGCTCGATCATCTATGAAATTTGGATCATAGGGATATTCAGTAATAATTGAAATCAATTGCAATGAGGAAATGCACGGGGTGCATGAGATATTATCATCGATTAAATGTGTGAACGGGAACGAACTCTTCTATTTAGTCTTTGCTAGCAACCCCTAGAAATTGGCATTTCCATTGCATCATTTTGTATGACTTAGCACGAAACTGAACTGCAGTGAATGGATACCCGATAGGCAGAAATTCCTGGGATATTTCGGTGCTTTGTCATAGTAGCTATAAAGCTAAAGCTGGCTGTGTAATAATATTCAACGCCTGATACCTAGCAAATCGCTCTCCAAAAATCCACTTATGATCACGTTTATCCTTAACCATCCATTGCAATGGACATATTGAAGCATCATGCAACAATGAATACAACTGTATATTCCTTGGTGAAGCCATATCGATATTACCAAGGTGATTCAACACTATTTTTAAAAAAACCGAAACGATCATTTTCTTGTCATTGTTCTTCAAAGAATTGGTCAGAACTTCAAAAGTTCACTGCTAAAATAACGTTTAAACACCTACGTAACGTATGCCAAAGTAACGTTTAAACAGAACATCTAACACGTTTATCATGCTTCTAGAGACCCGAAAAGTGTGCGTTGTGCGTGTTACGGGTGGTGCTGGCTTCCATCTCGCTCTCGCTCTCTCTCTGTCTCTCTGTAAGGGTGTGTTGTTGTTGCTGGTGCGATGCTGCTGCTCCGCCACTAAAGCTACCGAGCTGCGTAGATGAGTGATGACGAGTAAGCCCTGCCAAGGCATGACACGATTATTATTATCATGACGCGGTTTGAGTTACAAGCCCGTTGTTAAAAAGAAAGGCTGGCTCAAACCATTATGAAGCGATGCACAGTTGCCAACTTTTACAACACCTTATACTGTAAAGGACTCCTCGTATTAAGCATAGTCTTTATGTTGACGGTTCTTGAAGGCAAATAAGCCTCTCTGAATAATTCATTTCATGAAATTATCATTAGTTATGATGTCTCCCACATAGGAAATTTTGTATAAGTGAGTATTATTAAGGTGAAGCGTGAGCGGAGCAAATCATAAACGTCATATTAAAAACAAAACTATATTGCGTTTTTCAAAAGAAGGATTGGATTGACCTAAATGAAATCAACTAGGTTTATTATCATTCGAAAATATCATTCATGAAATCGGTTTTCATTATGAATACCCATAACCCACAGTTTAAACATGCTTAAATTTCATGTTCATGTTAAGTCGTCACGATAACGACAGAGCTCTTGATAAATGAATGAATACTAATATAATGTCTTTTTTTATGGCGGATACGAAATGTATAAATAATTTGCTGCTGATATTTTATTATTGTATACGATAGTAAAAGATAGAATGCACTTTTTGCCTTGGCTATGGCTTATATATTTTTGTTAGAATAAAACAAAATTCTGTCCAATCTCCCAATAGTCTCTTATTCTTTGCGCAAACATAGCCTACCATGCTACGTACCAGTGATTTTAAAATGAAACCAAATGAAATTTCAAGTGCTTTTGTTTATTATTGATTGAACCGAAGAACACAACCTAACCTTCAAAATTGCAGTTGCATTATTGCCAAACGTTTGATTGTATTTCGTTTATATAAACATACATAATTCCCAATGGTAGAAATGGCTTTTATACTCAAGTGGTTATTTTTCCTTTAAACAATTTTCATAAGCTTTTCTGTGAGTAGCATTTTGCGAAACGATGCAAAATCAAATCTCGAGAAGGATTTTGGGAAAGATTGAAAACATAAAATTTATTTAATTTGATTTTTCATATAAGGTTGTCCTTTGTGGAAATATTTCTTTGCAATTAAAGAGCTTGGATGTCAGTAGCCGTGCAAATATAGCACCTTTAACTTTAACGGGACTTTGTAACATTGTTCAGATGAGAGAAATTGTGCTAAGGTAGTGACTTCAAAGCTAGATGTACAATTTAAGATAATCTGAAAGTGTGAATGAAAACAGACCATTATTAATGAATACAATCGGAGAAAAAAAATCTGATCGAATCCAGAATTCTCGTAACTATATTATTATAATTTAATCAAATTTGAGGTGAAAGTTTTACAAAACAATGAATTGGCTGCATATACCATTCCAAACATCAATCGTTTTTAAAAGCATGTTTTTATGTCCCTTTTTAATGGAAAGACGGATGGAAAAATTTATAAATCGTTTGGGAGAAGTTAAGTTATTGTCAGAGGATGTCGCACAGTGGCGCCTTCAAATAAAACCAAAAATCTCTTTGTGGTTTGAGATTTTTTCCCCTGATTTTTTGCGTTTTAGATGGTTAGTACGGCAAAAGGAATATAATAAGTTAAAACTATGCAGTTTTTTATCAACCTTCGAGATCGAAAGCTGATATGTAAAACAATCGATAAAACTGTCAAGAAAAGGAAAACTTTACAATATCTTTAAATAACGATCTTTGATATTTATTGTATATATCTGTGAAGCTTCTTTGTCATACTTCCGATGATCTGTAGTCACAAGTCAACAGGGAAGAAAAAGTGTGAGGATAGTAAACAAATAACTGGACAAAATGTTAATAATTCTGATGTTTGAATAAATACTTTTCCTGCTGTGCTCCAAGTATCTACAAAAGCCTTGCAAAAGCGGTATTATATAGGGGGTCCGTCTTATTGAAGCGCGGGTATTTACTTTACCTATGCTCAAGGGACTTAAATCAAGTAAAAGACGTCTAGCTGTCTGCAATTATAAGATGAAGCATGTCAACTGTAATGAATGTGGTCTGGTAATAGATAAAAGTTCATAATTGTCATGATAAAGCTTTAATTATAGTTCTGTATCTGACGTTCATGACAACCGTAGGTTTTTTTACTGGTTGATTTTATTGATTTGTGGGGAAAAAGGGAATGTTACCATCTGCGATATGCTTTCAACTGTGTTTAAAGATAAAGACCAGTATTGGAAACGCCCCAATTTCAAAAAAATGAAATGGAAGCTCTCATTACCAATCATGTGAAAGAATATGTTTTGACTAATACATGATGATAACAAAATTTGCCGGGAAACCGCCTACTAATTCATATATTTGGTAATTTTGTTTCTCTCATGGTCGTGTGAGAGATATAGGGTAGTCCCATATACATCTTTTTGTGTAAAGTGCGTGTAACTTTACGAAGAATGGGCAAAATTTCTAATCATTTTGATGATTCCAGAACCTTGCAGATGCTAGATGCTAGATGATCGACCTTTTCTGATCGATTCCACAACGTTTCTTTCACAATGCAATCGCATGACCATAACTGGTCTTTACCTTTAAGGACACGAATATTTATGTTTAAATTTTTTTTTTAGGCCTGTGATATTTATCAACGTGTTTATTTTCCTTTCTGTATCCCTCTCATTAGAAATTTCAGTTCGAATTGTGTTATCATTCATTCCTATAAACAGAAGAAAAATATTAAGTGTTACGGCTTTGGTACGATCTAATTATCGAATGGGAATAGCACAGCGTTTAAAAACATTAATATGAATCGCTAACATCGCTATGAAATGTATTAATCAAGAATGAGATTAATATGTATATATACATACATTTATACAGTCGAACTTGTCTTAGTGTCCACATTTGTGTAAGGCGCCTGTCTATAATGGCAAAGTTTCACTTAGATGACTTCAACATGCAGGTTTGCCTGTATACATATGTATGTTTGTTTATATATATATATATATATATATATATATACACACACACCCTTTTCTAGGCATAGCCATTTGGTAAATATTTCACACAATTTCTGATGTGACTGAAGATAACGAGTTTGGTTACGATTTCTTTTAATCATTATAGAACTCTACAATTCCTATAACATAGTCTTTATTCCCATTAGTAAAAACCCGCATCTTAAAAAAAGTAAAGTTCTCACATGTGCGCACTGGCGAGAGAACACGCAGATGTTATAATTACTTATCCACCTCCGTATCGTATTACTAAAAGTTCATTACAATTAAATTCTCGAAAGCACATAGTCGCATGCATCGCAACATGTCAGAAGGGCATAAGTATTAGCTATGTTTGTGATTAAAACCAAATGAATGATTATAATATCATATAAGAAGCGTCATTCGACCGATACTGGTCATAGGGAGAGACGATTTTAGGGATGAAAAAAAAAGAGACAAATTATGGACATTCTATGGCCTAAATTGTATGACATCACATTCTGGCAGATCGCAAAAGCAGAAAACATAGACGAGACTCAATTGACCTGTTTTTACAGTTTCCACTCGGCTCATGAGAGTTGCAAACAATTATTTGATTTGTTTTGCTTTGTAGAGAAGTGGAAAATAATGAAGAAATGTGCCTGCACAATTTTGCAACCGTAATGTCAACCCGTGAGCATAAATTTATGATTCCAATGTTTGGATAACTCACTTCTATCTGATTAATCCCTTATGCTGCATACTTACAATAGACAAGAGATTTGCATAGTGAAGTTCCCGCAGGAAAAAAAGTGTGCTTTTAGATTCTGCTTATGAATAAATAAAATGTCTTCTACGAATTCACTTTTTTTTTTCAATTCTGTACCCATTCTCGTAATTTTATCCTTTACTGTTAAAAAAGTAGGCGAGAGTTCATAAATGTATTTCCAAGTGAAAAAATCAAGGGCTGTGCTGGATGGAAGACCACCAGAGATTTGGCGGGAAATTGATGTCACATGATACGCTTGTTTACCAACATGGCAGAATTTGGTATGATCGAGACAGGGGAGATTGTGAGAGTAGACATAGGCATCGTGATCTCCATCAAGGTGAAACGGATAGGCTACGAAATAATACCGCACTTCAATCTTCTCAAAATAATTAGAAAGGGATATCCCCGCGTTATGGTGAAATGATTACCTTGGAAGCTAAACACTGCTCAAGTACTTATCATGCAACAATTCATCGTATAATGGAATTTCAGCACGCATATTTCAAGTACTTCTTTGTTGGATTTAGAAGAACAGCCGGGCAAAAATAAGCGGAATTAAAAAGCAGTTGATTTTCAAGAATGTGAAACATAGAAAATACACTTTATATGAAAAATAGGCAATATTGAGATTCTAAAGGATAAACCTAGAAGGAAATGAGTAAAGAAATGGAATACCAAAGTCAGGCCATACGTTTTCCTTCGTGATGTTTGTATGTAGCCCATTGCTATCCCTTGCGAGCAGGAATGGAAAGTTTCGTCGTGTAAAACATGCTTTGGCCTTTTTCCAGGAAACAAAGTGAACGTTGTAGTTCCGGCATTTGTTGTCCTAGTTTTTGTTTACAGCTGTACAAATTAAAGTTCTGATTCCGAGCTTAGTTTGGGTTATTCGTTAGCTTTAATTTACCAGCTTCATTTCCTAATTTAATGAGATGTTCAAAATAATGTAAGTGGACACATTCTCTACTTCTCTACTTTTAATTTGACATGTTATGCTTATTGCATATGGTGTTTGCCGTTTACCTGATGTAATGTTTCCCTTTAATATTCATCAATAGAGAAGTCTCCAGACTTGCCTATCTTCTGACACTCCTTCTTTACTTCAAAACATTCCCATTAAAAACTATTAGCTTTTGTATCGCGTAAAATTGTATTCGGATCATAATGTCATTGAGAATTTCGCACGTTTCAAAAGTTGATGGACAAGATTATTGAAATGGCATTTGGTTGATTTTATTTCGAAATTATTTTTCATTGTAGCTCATAAAGTCCGTCAACTTGTCAATCTTAGCCAGTATGATGGTACAAAATGAACGAACTAATGTAACCGAATGTTAAGGAGAGGTTTTCATGACATGGGGTCCATGGTCGTTAGCGGTAGGACTCGAGGATCAGATAAAGGGACATGTACTTTTAGTACACGCTACCTTTAAATTCCTACCACCAACGACCATATTGCATGTGCTTCTCATCTTACCCTACCCATCTTGTTTGCTTCTTTGCTCCTTTATTTTCTATTTGACTAATTATCTTTCGAAGAAAGGATGATAACAATTTTTATCTGGACTGTGTAGGATTGGATCGACATTTTTTGGTTGGTATACTGTAAATTAAAAAAAAAAGCGTAACACATATTTTTTCTTTCTTTTGAAAAGCACATTGTCATCATAAATGTTGGAAGCTAAGAATTTAAGTGGCGTGATGGAGATGTTATCCGAACTCTGCTGGGTTTTCTGTTTTTCCCTTTTTGTTCATATTAATCTTTATTTTCTGAGTCGCCAATGTTGTAATTACGTCAATTGACCTCATCAGATTAGTTCAAGTCAAATATTAAAGCCGAACCCCCAATTTAATCGTTTAAAGTACGAGCATTAGGACTCGTTAGTCTATTGTGGTGTATACAATTTTTCTTGTTTATCAGAATGAATGCACCAACGTCATATTGTGATTTTGGGCTAGAATCAAGAGATGAAATACCTTTAACTTGACGGTAAAAAGAAATTCAGTGAATGGTTGAAGTCTAAACATTTGGATAAACATTGTTTTCGTTATCCGGTCTCGCTTTCATAACATGGGAATGAGATATTAATCATCCCAAAGGAAATGTTTTTAATAATGCAAAGCATCGATTGCATCCCATCTACCTGAATTACTTCTGGATGAGTGGAAATGCAAACCCGAAACATTCAATCAGGTACAGAGGGAATAACAAACCATTAGTGAAATTCGCAAATGGAATTGCGCGTTCAGACGTGAATGAAGTGGCAACAAGGCGCCTGTTTCCTGTCCCTTCACGCGAAGACCTCGGGTTCACCGCCGCCCGGCGCCCGGCGCCGAAGCCGTATCGTAATAACAAGAGATCAAATGTTTTTCTGGCCATGACTGCTGATGAATGCCATCAATAATTGATTCAAACTCAAATGCAGTCGAAAGTAAACTGAATTACATTTTCGTCAAGAATGGATACACGACGCGCATACGGATAAGATAAGGGAGTCGTCTGAAGCAAGAAGACATTATACGCCACATAATGTAGTTTACCATTGGCGACCATACCGATAGATGAATTAAAACGTCTCTATTTCAGTTCTTTTTAGCTAGTACTGTATGCTAGTCACATCGTACATACGCTGAATCTGAAATTAGTGGCGCATTTGCATTTTGGCTTCATAACCTGTTTGAAATTAAAAAGTTAATAACTCTTGTCAATTTAAACTAAGTTATTGTCCTTCTGATTTCAAACAGATGGTATGTTCGATTTAGCCTGGCAAACAACAATATCTCGTTTGCCATGGTTATAACATTATAATTCTTAATGTGTTCCCTTTTTTAAGCGGGGGCATATGTTGACACAAAGGATGTTATTGATGAGATCCTTAACGATTACATTTTATGCAACCGCAATCGGTATCCCAATATGTGCATGGTATCGACAGAATCGTCACGATATTTCAGTAAATGTCACACATCCCAATTGTAAACAAAGATGTGCACACGAATTACTAGTTTCGCGGCCGTGCTCTCAATACGCAGACGAACCGTGACCTTTTGTTATTTACTTAGGGCTAGTTACTATTAAATGCATTAAGCTACCGCTAGAGGTGTGACTCTGTAAGTCTTGCATGTTTGTTGTTACTTGACTGACGAAGGTGGCAGTGTATGTTATTGCTCTTTTTTCTGTGAGGACAGCTGTGAGCACCCCTGAATGCTTTCGTCTACACCAAATGAGGGACATTTAAGACTGGACAGAGCTATTCTGTGTTCTTGAATAGCGTTCAAGAGCAACAGGCTTATCATTTATTAATCAGATTTGTATAAAAGAAAATTTGCTCTTAGGCATATGTCTTTATTCAATCAAATCGGTGATTGTGCAATTTCCGATTTGATCCCTCACGTGTCCTTCCTTCTTGTTTTGAAAAGCCCATGAATTAGGGCATAATCACAAAGATATTGAAATTTAAATAAGACATGAAGAAAAATAAATATTATCTTTGAACACCACTTGCGACTTGAGTTTGCCAAGGGTTTAGTTTTTTTATTACCATTTTTTTGAAAATCACATTCCTCCAGTTATTAAACTACTAAAATATCATTTGCAAAATTGTGAAGTTTACGTCTGTCTTTTTAAATTTTATAAAGGTTCGGTCGGAATAACACCGCCGACATACAAATAAAGATTGAACTAAAACTTTTATTTTTGATAATTATTCCTAACTGTATAACTGTATCCTAGAATTTGTTATATGTAAATATTTCATTTGTTATAATTTTTTTTTTTTACAATCTGTATATATTACATCACACGTAATTTGGCAAAACAACCTTCCAAATCATCTTCGAGTATATTGGAACCTCGGTGACAGCACCGCTTATCCCTAAAATTGAATCATCATTGGTCACTCATTCTGTGCCATTTCCTTCCGCTCTCTATTCCACATCTATTCCAAAATCAAATTTACAGTCGCGGTCACCCTGCAAAATAATATTGAGGGAAGGATAAATCTAATGGATGCCCCAACAGTTTCCATATAACCAACGAGGCCGTATATAATTCTGTTAAGGCCAGGCTGGCAGCAATATAGGAAGCATACACTTCACGGGTCAGCAGCTGGATCCTCCTAAAGGGTGACGAACGATTATTCCTATTCAGGAACTACAAAATCCAATATATTCACCTGACATCCTTTTGCGGATTCATAGGTTTATAAAGGTATATTTCATTAAAACGCGCAACCTCAAAGTGGGTTGGCGCCACACACGATACATCGCTCCAATGTATTATCCTGATAAACTAGGACATCTTTTATTACATAAATTTGGTAATTGACATATTCCAAGAGGTAAATATGTACACCCTTCCACTGCATGGCCAATTAAACACTTGTCGGAGGAGCACAACTGGGGAACGTCATCAAAATGGTTGATATATATTTTTTATGGTTAGGGACAAACTCGTACAACTACCGCTTCCCTTTCACTACTGCCTATTACTAAAACGGATAAGAAAATTTTCGATTGCCCTACATTAAAAAAAAAAAATTGAGCCTTGAACGTTTCTTAAGTTTAGAAAATAGATGTCAACATTCTTTTTTCATTTTGATCACACTTGCCATTGTTTTGTGTTTCACAAATAAAATAATTCTGTAAATAAAAATATAACGCTTTTATATAGCGCTTATTATCGACGATGTCTCTTATCGCCATTTTCAACATATTTTCTAAAATATTGTAAAGGCTAAAACAATACATGCAAATAATGGAAAGCTATTTTCAAATTGAATTTATTTTATAATCAAACCCAAGACCAGATGTGTTTTTTTTACCATTAATTGCATTTTTTGCATTAGTTTTGCCGTGAGCACGTTTGTTAAAGTTAATGTTTTTTTTGTTGCATGGTAGCAACCGGGCAAAATCCCGATGCTCATTGAGAATGACCTTCGAATTGTAATTAGAACTTGAACACAACGTGTGGGGGTTTGTAGTGAAAGCACGCATTAGAAGGGATTCAAATTCAATGGAGCTTTCTCACTCCTGACTGCGAATTGACTGGATTATTGTAGGCCATGATAGAAAACCAATTGGTTCAATTTAACACAGCTGAGACAAGAAAATGAGACCAGAGACCCGCTTGACATACTTTAAGAGCCCGTATACATCATCTGCAGGGAATCGCTAATAGTTTTAGGGCCTCTTCTCTCTCTTGGGGTAGTGATCCTATGCATTAATGGAGAAAGTCTTACACTTGGATAATCTGAATATCTAACAGTAAGTGCTTAAGGGGTGGTAAACTCTGACAGGCAATGAGAAGAGAAATGGACGCAATACTGCAAGTTATGTTCAATATCTAATTTTTGCTGTTTTTTTTTGTTTACTTGTCCCATTCGTCTTTGATTGCATAGTGTATGAAATAGTGTGAAAGTAAGGTATATTTGTGTGTTTACCGTTGCTATGTTGCATGTTTTTCTAATCATATTATGGGTAAAAACTAAACATTTTCGAGGTTACATGGAATCATTGATTTCTAACATTATTTTCCGGAAATATTTTGAACAAGACAGCTAATTATTCCACCACATACTATATATATATATATATATATATATATATGTGTGTGTGTGTGTGTATGTGTGTGTGTGCATATTTTATGTGTGTATGCGTGTACGTTGGTGTAAAAATAATACTAAATGAATGCATTCTTTCTTGTCATTCACCTTCAAATCATTGCATTTTTTTAGCGCATTTTAGCTCTTTAATATCACGCTCCATGTCATAATCATCATCTTCCAATCGATGATTTTCTCCAATCGTTAGGCCAACAAAGTACATGTATGTTAACATATATGCACTGCAAGACGAAACTAAATATTAGATGTTACTTTTTTTTAAATCTGATGATTGAAGCATATTCAAGGCAGAATTAGCGTATAAACGTGTTTATCTTCATATTCATGTACATGGATATTGGAGGATTTTCACAATTGCGCATAATTAGCAAAGTCATTTGTGTCTTACCAACTACATCGGTCTGTAAACAACCGAACTCTACTTCTATCTCTACATTATATTCTATTTGCATTTATATAATGTAGCCACCTTGTTATAATATAACAAACACAGAATCAAACATAGAATTGCTGATATGACTGTTCGGATTTGTAGGGCATATTTTCTCCAAATATTAACATGGTCGGTATTCATTTAGCGCACCATAATGTCTGGCACGATAGCAGAGGTCCTTCGGTACCCATTGCAGAATAATTTAGCCAGCCAGGTGTGGTCTGCACTGCAATTAAGGAAATTATTTGCACGCCGGAAATGTGTATGCGTCGGCCACAGACCAATGGCGCTTGTATGCTATCACTCCAAACCAATTTGGTTCCAGTCGCGGTGCATAGTTAATGCTTAAAAGAAACATTAATTTCTAAATTACAATGGGAAAAGCATCATGGATATTAAACTAGTGATGATCTCAATCGATATACTTTGTATTCATGCAAACATTAATATTCAGTGGGCGGAGGAAAAATCTTGTGACTTATAACAGATGGTAGGTATATTGAACTTTTAGTGGTTGAAACCGCTTTCTCGTGATTATTATGAGGTGATCGATGGTCAAATCACTGGTACACCTTGTTTCCTACTTTCATTTGTTATGATATTTTTACCATTTCTCTATACCCACAATATTTTGTTTTATGAAATTAATCTTTTTACAAGTTTATATCGTTCCAGTAAGATATGTGCGGAGACTTGACGTTAGAGTCAACCACAATTCCTTTCACATCATCCTGATTTGAAAAAAATTGAATATTCTGCTCGGGTCATTTTGAACGATTACCTTATGCAAGCGTTAAAAGAAAAAAGGCGACCATTTACTGTTCAAATATAAGGAGAGAATAGAGAAATAAGGATAAAATCACTCAACGAAATTGCAAATATCTGGATGGATGAGTCTATATATATCCCCATTTCCCCCAAAGTGCGATTCGTTCTGTCATTTTGCTCAGGATGTTTCGCGAGTGTTTTTTCATCTCCTATTGAACAGTGAACGAGTTATTGCTCATACAGGTCAAGAAAACACCAATAATATGCACCGATGGAAATGATTATTGTTTCCACGACGTTAGAGTTTGTCATTATCTTGATGTCAACACTGTTTTTTATTTTGACCATGACTAAATTATGTATATTCAAGATTTGAGACTATTTTATTTCATTGTACATACCCACCCAAATAACAAAAAACAATACAATCGAAATACAATACATGTAATACAGCTGCCTTTTCATTCGCCATAAAAGTATGTGTATAAGTAGACTTTTTAAAAGTTCTGTTTAATGTAATAAGTGGGTCGAGAGTTGATTTCTGGATTATACATACGCTTTGTACACACACACACCAAAACTCGTATACGCGCGGGCGCACACATACGCACACACACACGTACGCTCCCGCATATACACACACGCGCAATTCTGTTGAGTAACGATTATAGTTGGTAAGAAAAAAAATCATTAGTCTGGAATAGAGAACCATTGTCTTTAAATGTGTTTTTATTTTCTGGCCTACATAACTAGGAATGGCCTCTTTTACCTTTCGTATTTTTACACAGCTTTTTTTATTTTAGTTAATGAGATAATTGTTCGTTTGTGTAGATCATTCTGGATTTACAATTATTGAAGATCATGACGCCGTTTCCCATGCCCTCACATAACTCGCATTGAACAGTTGGCATGTGAAAGGGTGACCAATGATTGGACTCAGCGATAAAAAAAAAATCATCGATGTTTACGTTTCGAAGAAATCCAGCCATTATAAGACATACTATTGGTAAACTAAGCATTCTATATTAGAAGTAAACATGTCTGCAAGAGGCTTACAAAGTTGTTGTGATATTATTGTTATCCTCTTTATTTTGGTATTTCTTCTTGTTGTTCCAATGAATGATGTGTATCACTACAAAATTGGCAAGCTTTAGTAAACAAGAAGCTCTAAAAGAAAGAATATATATATATATATATGTGTGTGTGTGTGTGTGCGTGCGTGTGTGTGTGTGAGCATACGTGTGTTTCAAGTAAGAATACAAATTGTGAACCAATGCACAAATTGATGCAAATGGGGCGTCAAATGTAATGCAAGAGAGCGGTGGCTAGAGTTATCGAATATAATTGACTCTGAGAAGTTGTTTTCCTTGCCATATCAGGTTTATATGGTCTAGTAAGGACATAAAAGAGGGGGTATTGCAGGGTGAAATCTAATTAGGGGAGAGGGATTACTGATGGATCCTATTAAGGCGAGCAGCGCCACCTTGCCGTAATTTCAAACTCGAATATTAATACTTGTCTTATCCTGGGTTTGTATTAAGAAAGACACTACAAGAATTCACCTCTACGTTGCCTTTTGCAAATTCATTTATTTCATAGCGATAGTTATCTTATAGTAGTTTTGTCCTTTGAGGGCAGAATACCCCCTATGAAGCATGTAAACCTCTCATGCGCTCCATTTCTATAAAGAAAATCTTGACATGCGGAGGTAGTTGCTATAAGGTGATACAGACCCCTGCCTTAATGAATAGACGACGTTTGGTTAAACGTTCTCTATACCAATTAGGGGTTAAGGGAATCTCCTGGATCCCCCACGACACAATTGTCTCTACCTATTGGAGACTGCGACGCTGGAAGCTTACTCCTTGAGAGTGTTGATTGCCGGTGTTGAGAATCATTTCCAAGTCGTTTCGGAGTCTCAAGTTCCCTCCTCGGCTCGGCTTACCTCGGGGACATGATGGGCGGCGCGGACCGGGGAAATACGAACCGACTTTCACCGGAGGGGATGGGTTCGTCTTTAAATGGTGGATTTAATCTATTGGTGTAAGGGTGGTCCCTCTTCAATGCGTCCTCTAAAAATTCATGGCGTGATTTCTTTTCTAAGAACACGTCGCGAGCTTTCTGTACCCGCCATTTCATTTAAACCATAGGCCTATATAGAATATTCGAAGGTTATTGTGTCTTCTTGATGGCGTATCCTGAAAGATTGTTAGATATCAAAGATGAAGTTGAGTTCTGGTCAGGCGATTGCATTGTGAAAGAAACGGTGTGGAATCGATCAGAAAAGGTTGATCATCTAGCATATAAGAATTTGTGTGCATTGCAAGGTTCTGGAATCATCAAAATCATAAGAAATTTGGCCAAGTCTTGGTAAAGTTACAAACACTGTACACAGAAAGATGTATATGGGACTGCATGAACACGAGGCGTAAAAATCCGACCCTGGATTTTTACGATGTTACATGACTTATTTAGAATAGGAAGGTATTTGAAGAGCCATGCTTTTCAAGGAACATGTCTTATTTGATATTCTTCCACACTTGCATAATAATCATGATAACGCTCACAAATTAATTTTCACCTCTTACCAGAACTCAATCTACTCTTTAAAGAGAAGTTTTATTGAACACGTATAACGTATGAGGTGAGACGACATCAAAATAATGTTAGTCTAAAGACAGCTCAATAGTAAATTAAACGAACGCCAATCTGAATGATTTTATTTGAGGTGTTTTCTTATTTCTTTTGCCAAACCGAAATCAAAAGCGACAGTGTGATCACATCATGCTTGTATTGGCACATTAAATGATAACATATCATGAAACACAGTACCAAGTTTGTGTTTTAGGCACTTAATGTATTACTGTTGCAATCGAGTAAAAGCAACACGGATTCATTGTAATTTGCAAGCGCATTGCTAACATTTCTCTATCAGACAATTCACGTATATATAAAAAAATTAGCTCAAGTATTGTGCTGACCGTTAAACTGTATACTTTATATGATTATGTTCCTCGGTTTTTGTCTGCGTTCATTACTCCCAGCCTATATTTCTACCTTCTCTATTTCCAATTACCCTTTATTCCCGTTGCTGGTAATCTATTACAAGCAATAATTCATTCCTAGGATCAATTTCATGCTTCGTATCGTTTATTTCATCATCGTCCCATTGGTATGCAATTTTTCTTCGTTTTGAAAAAATAAATATTTGCAATTGGCTTTGAATTAATAGAATTGACTGCAACATCATTATAAATTCTTGATACAATATCACCATTACCCGCGATTATGAAATCGAGGTCAGGTCAATGTTTATATGAAATGGGCGTAAATAGGTTGCTCATACAAAACTATTGAACCTGTGACACCCATTAAGGAAGAAAGCAATATCGGCGACGTATAGCTCGGTTTTCAAATCAATCAATTGTGTAGTTTTTGTAATAGCCATAAGCACGTTCGTGAACGTACATGATGAGGGTGTAGACGGTTGATGTTTTGACGGATATTTGGCTGTTACCTATTACCTATTTGTCTGTAATTTGCTTTTTAGTATTTCGAAAAATTAAGTCCTCAAATACATGAACATTGTACATTATTTTTTGCCTCTTTTATGGGTTACATGAATGGCTGTTTTAGATATATAATTACTCGAAATTATGTCTTACACTGGCGTAACTATTTCCGTGATATCAAACATTTTGTTTCATTATTCAATCGCAGGACTTCAATGCCTTATTTTGATTTGGTGTAATTTTACGCTTTTAACTATTGCTAACTGTTCAACATTTGGATTATTGTATCAAATGTTGGGATAGCTAGATATATTATGATGTATGAATTTCAATCAATTAATGTGATGCGAATTTTAAATGTTCATTTAATGCACACTTTGAAAGCCACACATCTAACGTAGACCACACACATACACACACGCACCGTACATTGAGTAATGAATAGCCTGAAGATTTTCCGTGCTTACGCTAGGTACGTCTTACCTAAGATAACGTCTTAGAAATGAATATGTGCTATATTTGGCACTCATATCGGGCGAACTTCAAAGACACCCATTCATCCAATGGTGCCAGATTAATCCCATGTGTTATTTATATAACCTAATTGACAGGATTGCAGAACGGGTGCACTTTCTTAAATCGTGATGTTTTTTTTTCTGAGAATGCCACTAGAACATACTCAACAACTACGGTGGCGCCAAATGCCCCGAATGCGGATTAGGGTTTAACGAAAATATTTTCATCCATGCTCGCTGAAAGAAACATTGTAATGAATTTAACAAGAAAAAGGTTGAGTGCCAATTTTATTGCCCTTTTTGAAGAAGCCTTCCTCGTTATTTTCATTTTTTTCACCCAGTGCTGTCATGCTGTAGGTGTACATGTTTGTTTAATAATGTAAATCATGTGTATCTTTGCGCAGTAATAAATTGGCCTGTAAAATTCGATTTAAGCTTTTTGTATCAAGGCATTCCCGGAAAGCTGACCTTTTCTCCATAGTAAATATTTCTTGTTATTGATCTCTAGACATATTTTTTCCACCTACGTGGAGTCATTTAGAACGCACCATATGTTTTAGGTTTCTCATGACAACAATCAAAGTAATGTGTGCCTGAAACAAAATGGTAGAAAGATATGTATGTTCAAATACATTTCCAGAACGTCCATGACAAAACAAAAGTGATAACCCATCGGTGGGTATCATAATACCAATACACGATTAATATTACAATATGAATATACATCTGTATCACTCGTTCATCGTCATACGCCTCTATTAGAAATCCATTTGCTTTATATCGACTACCCATCGAGAGTGCTGACATACATGTCAACGAATTGGAAAGGGTAAATCACTTATATGTCGAGAGGATTATAGCTGGGGGCAGTCTTTAAGGGGAGAGTAACTGAAGAAAATGGGAGGCGAGGATTACAGGGCTTCTATGATCTAGGATTAGATGACACTACTTTATTTGTTACTTGGACGTTAATGTAATTGGTCGGATAACATGATTTGTTATTTTGCTGCTCATTCCTAATATCATGATTATTCAATGTAAAAGCCAAGACACTTCTTAGGGTACTTTGGTAGAATGAAAATAGAGGAGTATATAAAATGATGAGCACAGCGAAAGGTTTTTTTATTGAATGCTTAGTGGAATTTCTAGTGGAAAAGTGAAGTAGAAAGGGGCAAAGTGAAGTAGCCGATTGTATTTAGATCAAGCAGATAATGTGTTGATTTTATTTATCAACTGTTAACGTTCATTCAATAATGAAACATTGATAATGAAACAAAATATTTCAAGTTTTATCAAATGTTCCTTCACACCTTCTTTCACTACCCTGAACTAACATGTTGGGTGTTTAACTGTCGTTCATGTTAAATTTGACACCCACGTTGGTGGCAAACAATTAAGTGGGTAGAAAATTATACTTTGATTAAATGCTAATCCATTTAAGTATCAGGCGGCCCAGCCATTTCACACCAGAAAATTGTGTCGACTGGATTCAAAAGACATGTCAGAGGTGCATGGTTAAATTATTGGATCTACAAAACAGTGTTTCGAGAAACATGAATTATAAGAATGTTAGTGATTTGCCTTGCAAAATTTATATTGACTGTTTGATGGTTCGTTTTACCTGACTGCTAATAAAGCATGTGTATTCTGGTTAAAATGAGAAACCAAAGTAGCGACGGTTTTGTGATTTTCAATATTTCATCGTGCTAATTTTATAAAGTGGCAACAATACTGTACGTATAGTGTTGCATGAACAAAAATGGCTACTTCGATCAAACAAAAGCATTGATAGCATTGAATGTGGTAAAATTGTATAGTGCACTGGGCACATTTCCACGTTACTGCCAATGAAACGCAGCATTGGAGTCGCATGTTGGAACTGGGCAAGATACATCTTTGCAGATCTTCAGTAGCTGGGTCGATAGACAGCGAGCCTGGGAAACATACTGCCTGATTTACCTAGGGTCATGTTCATACAGCCTTCTCCCGGGGTGATTTAAGTGTCTCACATAATGAGGGACATGAGAGGGAGTCTGTTCTGTATTTCTGAACATCTTTCGCAATCAAGATATTTACATTTTCTTGCCTATGTCGTGAATTCGAATCAGCCATTAAATATCCGGTCAGCGAATATGTAGACGCTTCTTTGAAATTGCCTTTAATTGGGAAAAAAGGTGGATTATGCATAATAACATATTAGAATGCTTTAAGTAACACAATCTTACGTAAGAGGGGAGGGGAGGGTGGCTGCAGAAAAAAACTTTTTTTTTTCTGTACAACTTATGAGTAGAGCTCTAAGATCACTTTGTTACCTCAATCGATACATCATTTTGTTGAAGTAAACGGATGAAGGGGAGAAAAGGAAAAGAAGTAAGTGGAGGGAGAAAGAGAGTGGGAGAGATGGAAGGAGGTAGAGAGAGAGGGAGAGAGGCGGAGCATTTTTACTGAGGATATTGCCTTAAACCATCATCCCTTTCATACATTCGGACTTCTATGAGCTTTTCATGTTCTCTCGAATGTCACACACCGGTGCTAGCGATCGCTCCCTCGCGCCCAAGAACGGTGCAGTATTTCCTATTAGGCACAAACCCCAAAACGCACGAGTCGGACTACTAACAGAATGCCTCAAGGCGCTTAGCATCATCCGCATAGAGAAAGGTACTCCGAAACAGGAGTAGATGTTAAACCAGAGGGTTTACTTGGTATTGGAAGTTGCACAAGCAGGACGACTTTACTCAAGCTCCTGTTCAATATTTGAATTGAGATTCTACTTGGGACATTAGACGAGGTGGGCGACCTTGGAATTGGTTCGGTATGAACATGTCAAATGTTTAGCAGAAAATGATATCATTGATTACACCGTCGTTTGCAGAGAGGGGGAGGGGAGTGGAAGGAGAGAGAGAGAGAGAGAGAGAGGGAGAAAGAGATGGAGGTGTTCCACTTCATAAAAGCGATGAATTGTATGAATACATGGACATAAGAAAAAGAATCAAATGTAGAATTGGTGGACGAAACTGTTAAAGCTTTCAAATAGCCCAACCCAAAATGGCAACCTTCAGCTCTCAATGATGCCGATGCATTACTAGAATTAGAAAACATAATTGCAATTGATTTCGGAGGACTTTTACCATAATGTCGTGCTGCAGTCCAATAATATAGATGGAATTTTCATTACCTTTTATTTCACTCATAATGGCACAGCAGCAATTGTCCGTCTTGTCTTATGAACTCCAGACCAGTTTCTCTTCCTTCTTTGGGGTAGTATTAATTATAATATTCAGACATGATCGAGCTAGTTATCAATTTTTAAAATATTTTGCCTTTAAATGTTTAGAGCAAATTGTCCCTGACACTGCAATATAGGAATCCCATTGTTCATTTACAATATAAATAATATGAATTGTATTCCTATCGCGGTACGAAAAAACTCTAAAATCGAGGTACATGTACAACAACTAAGAAAACTATTTCAATTGAATATTTTAACCATGGTTATTAATCATGTATTCATGCCTTTCGCAGCAATTTCAGTTAATTTTACTATGTGTTGCAATTGTTTAAAGGTCCTTGAACAGGTCACATCATTTGTTTAATTTTATCATCTTTTTGTAATTCTTTACAGGCTATGGACATTCGGCACCCCTAACAAGCGGAGGCAAAGTCTTCTGCATGATCTACGCCCTCATCGGTATTCCTCTCAACTTGGTCATGTTCCAGAGCGTTGGAGAACGTCTCAACGTACTCATGGGTTTCGGCGTCAAGAAAATCAAGAAATGCCTACGGTTCAAGAAATGCTCGGTGTCACACACGGAGCTTGTCGTAATAGGAGGCATCGCGAACGGCATCATTACAGTGTCTGGGGCTATAGCCTTTGTTCATTTTGAGAAATGGAACTTTCTAGAAGCCTTCTATTATGTCATTATAACTCTAACAACTGTGGGGTTCGGCGACTATGTCGCCTTGCAGAAAGATAACGACATACAACAGAGACCCGAATATGTGTTCTTTAGCATAATTTACATATTGGTAGCTTTGGTCGTGTTGGCCTCTGTGATGAATTTGCTTGTGTTGCGATTATTGACGCTTAACACGGAGGACGAGAGGAGAGAGGCCCAGGAACAGGAACTCGCGATGAGACAGAGTAGTCACGAGTTAAATCACATAGATTCGCACATGAATTTCTTTAATCACAACCATGCGCGAGGACCATTGCTTGCGAAAGGTGAGCATCGGGCTTTCTGCTCGACATGTAGCTGCAACAGCAAGGCGCCGCACAGAACTAACCCTGATTCTTACGCGGTGGACTTCAGTATCGATGCAAAGGGGGTTTATGGTAACAACTATAACCCGCATACGCCTGCTGTTTACAACACATTGTATTCTGATGACGCGGATGTTTTCGAGCAATTTTTATGTACGGATAGAACAGGCACACGTGCATCGATATGAGTCACGTTACCCCATGATCACACGTTTTTAAAACGCGTGAAAACTGCTAAAGGAACAAATCGGGAAATCATGATACCCCTTTTTTTTCTTGCAACAGTGATATATATATTGAACAGAAGTACTACTGATGTGACAGCTTTATTATCGTACTACGTGTTTTTGTACATTTCCATATAAACACCATGCACAAACTTGCCTTTGTTTCTTCCGTGCGTATACCTTGTTTATGCACGTGTTAAAAACAAGAGTGCTTTCACTGTACGGATGTCTCTGATGCAAGAAGAATCCCCCTCGAGTTCTTCGAAAAGTACGTGACACGTTCACGTATGTCACTAAAGTCCCTAAGCTATGTGTTTATTCTATTAAAGCTATTGACGTGATATTTGAAATGTTATCAGCATCCGACAGACAAATCTTAAACTTGGTTGTAGGCTCGTGACCACATCATTTTGGATGTGTTGTGTTCCACGAGACCGTTGTCGTTTGCACCTCTATGTTTTAAGAAAAAAAACTAACATTTCTTCCGACGGTGAATTTATCCTCGTATTGGTTTTCTCTTTTTTTTATCACGCCCCCTCGATTATAGAACTATCGTCATAATCATGTATTGTAGTATGTTGACAGACCATATTCGCATTTTAGGGCTATATGTCTATAGTACCCCAAATAATCTGGTTACCTTAAAACGACAGCCCTAAATCATTCTTCCATTGTATAGAAGATGTGGGAAATGTTAATATTTGCCTTACTCCCATGTCGTCATCACGTTGTAATTGTTATTAATTTTTGAGTCATCGGTTTGATACAATTAGGCTAGTAGCCAAGGCCAAGCGATGAATTCCGTTTCCGTCGCTGAAATGCAAGAGGTGATGATCCGTGTCCATGTCCATGCTTGGCCGCTACGAACGACTATTGATGCCTTCAATTGGAACCATTCACCATCATGACCATCTCGAGATCATAGTTGCTTTAGACTCATCGGTTTCCTTTGAAGAAACCATCCTTTATTTTAACATATCTGCCTCTAGGGGTTTTGTCAGAGCTTAATTAAAAACAAAAATACCCGTATCATTATGTCGGAAATATGGAGGACATTGGCAGTAACAATTGTACGTATGGAAGCTTTTCGAAAATTGAATGATTAATACATCCAAGCCCAACTGTTAACATGCCAAAATTGTTGGCACTCTAAATGTATATAGATGTGCACACAGATCTTTGCATTTCATGTCATAAAAAGTTGTGATTACAAAAATAGTCGATACCCATATATTTCCTAGTACCGTTTTTCCATCTACGCACACTAAAAATCCTGAAGTATATTAGAACTTCTTATGGTGTGGATACTTTGTTGCATTCCGTGACATATTCGTTTTCTCCCACCATATAATGATAAACATGTAACTATTTTGAAGGGCATTTGGAAACGATAATTAGATTTAGCTAATTGTCATTCATGAACCATTGGTCTCTATTTTGACGAAAAGGACAATGGTTAAATCGAACACGCTTTCTTCCAACCGAGATCAAAATGTTTTGATTAACTTCCTTGCAATCACATAATGGAAATAATATGTAAATTTATGATTGATAATGTTATTTGACTTGACTTATGTTCATTATTTATTTTACTTTAACATGACTGTGCCACGTTTTTTGCGACGGACAGTTTCTATCCTAAAACACACCATTTATTTTTCATTGCTACTTCTCCCTTTTGAAGCCAAATACGACATTCTATATAATTCTGACCACCTTTGGACTCGTATGTATTCATTAGGTATTTGACAGTAGGATTTCGATTGCATTTATTTTGATTGTATGTAATCATATTTTATGCATATAAATGTTATTTTGTAGGATGATGGGTTTCAATTTATTTACAAACGAACATGCTTACGAATGCCATGATTCATAATTGTCTAGGTTTCCTAAAACCTCAAACCTCATGGCATATGTTTCTAGTTATTGCTTCTTTAATATGTCCTACATTTTCTACATTATCAATGCAAATATAACGATATTATAGAATCTACCTTAACTTCCTTAGCTAAAATATCGACGTACATGATCGAGGTTATAACAGAACGTATCCTTACTTTGTAAAAAAAAAATAGTCTGATACTTATTTAATTATTCGTTTATGCTCCTTAGAAATGAGAACAAATAGAAAATGTACAAATTTATTTGATGAATGAAAATGGCTGACGAACAATACATCATGATTCCGCTTATTACAAATTAAACTAAACAATTCTGGAAAATGGAAGTGACAATGGGCAAGTTAGCATTGAAACAAATGATGTGAAATTAGGTCGTTGTGACAGGAAAAAGGGACATCAAAACTAACAGAAGGAGAACATTTGTAGTCATGGTGGTTTGATAAGCATGAAGGTACCAGTGTGAAAGGTGTCGGAGACCCAATGTTGTCTGTATTCCCAAAGATCCTTGCAGTGTCTGCATTCTCGCCTAATAAGATGGTGTGACTCCCGGTCCAAACACATTCTGAAAGTACCCAATAACTTTCACACACCTGCACGTCTGATGCTCTATCTGAAGGTTCTTGACACAAAGAAGAAGAGGCATGAAGGTTTGAATAAAAAGGAGAGAAGCAATACTAAGAAGGATACAGAAAGACATAAACTAAAAGTGAAAATAGGAGGTCGAGGAGACTGTGCATTTGGGTACGTTGCACTTCCTTTGGACGGAAGCAAGTTTTCCAATCCCTTGTCAAATTTGCCTCACTTTCCGGGCACAAATGCATAGTCAACCATAATGCGTTCGAGACATGGAAATCTAATTAAGATCCTCTTTTATCGACAGGTGTAAGTAACAGTGTGGCATGCGTATGTAGTGGACTGAATGGAACACGAAACAGGTTGAGGGATACCGAGGTACAGAGGCAACATATTCCTTCCCCCTCTTAATTGAGGATCATATACAGAAATTTGTTTCGTTTGAAAATGGGCCTTGAAACTAGGGGGAGGGGATACACATGCAATGTCCTAACGCTGCATATACTCGGTGCCTCTGACGAAGGCCTTTATCAAGCGGGATGCAAAATGTCAAACTAAGTAAAAAAAAAAAAAAACGCCTACCTGTTATTTTGGAAGCCTAATCTAAACTTGAATCCTAAATCTAAAAAATCTCAATAAATTATAGGCAGCTTATATCCATGAAACATCAGGGATTACTGATATGCATTTCTGCGTGAAAGCTATTTTTACAGTGGTGGAAACAAATTATGAATAATGGATAACCGAGGAGAAAGGAGATTGTAATGCCAGCGCAATGATAAAACAGACTAATTGCTGGTGTTTTATTTTATCGTCTATTTTGTATGTCATTTATTGTTTCGTGCGTCACCTTGGTGTGTTTTGTTCTTAGCATTATTGATTCAATAACGGGATTTGGCAGTAGATTTTCACACCCTTTCACTGCCCAGGGTTACACACGGGTTCACAGAGTGCACTGTGGTACATGTGCAATCACAAAAATGATAAATCCTTTTTTAAAGATTTGTTTCATGACCCAGAATGAAAAGCGTGAAACCGATGGCTATCATATTGCAAACACCCATCCCAACGATGACACGTTCACAATGGATGGATGATAAAATATATTATTACAGTCAATGCTTAAGGTTAGCTGCTGATCAGCAACGGGCGACGATGCCATAACACAGCAAATCATGACAGAGAATAGAGTGTGTGTGAGCGTGTGTGTGTGTGTGTGTATTTGGGTTTTTACAGACGTGTATCAATCAGATATGATTATTTAAGTCTGGGGACCGACTTTTAACGTCACCATCCGAAAGACGTGACTCAGTTTCGAACCTGCGTCTTTGGCTGAATCAGTTTGTAACTTCCACTGTTAGCTGGATTACAGGCGCACGCCACAACGCCTGGAAAATAGAGAATGTTACGAGCTGTTTAAGTATTGGGTCATTTTACGAGGCTAGATTGAAATTGTTCAAACAAAAGTCTTTTGTTTTTCTGAAATATGCGATATAGTTCTTTGCTTCAGATAATAGTTCCTCCTTAAAATGTGATCAAATATGTTTGAGCCTTGTCATCTGAAGAGCCCTGAAACTTAAGTACACATAATCGTTTCCCGTAGATCAAAAGAGGAAAGCAGTACTATTTTTCTTATAATTAAAACCGTTAACATTGTGAAGAATGTGGTATCTTATTGTACCGATGTTTATGTTTCTATTACGTCAATACATGGCACTAACTGCTTGGATTTTCAAAGGAAAGTGGCTGGGACTTCTTACAACAATAGGCCCTAGATTAACGTATTAATGACACATTATAAAACTGGAGTTTTATTAAGATTAATCTAAATATCGGGTCCCAATTCCTTTCCAGTTTCACCCTCCTGCAAACTATTCTGACCCACTATGTAACCTACACATTTACCTCGACACGTACCAATTTACCATCACCGCATGACATCTCAGGGCGTTGCAGACATTTGGCCACTCAATAGCGCACGAGTAGTATTGCCAATAAACACCGATTACCGTTATTACATCCCCACCATCATGCCTCTTCTCCCATTCTGCTATGCCACTCTCCTCTCACACTCTCTTGCTTACTCTTAGCTCCATCATGCTGTTTTCTGTTGTATTAAGATCACATGTATCGCTTTCATTGCAGCCGTTCAGATTTTGTAGGTCATCACTGTTGATTATTACCAGCGTTTAGCATTTCCAACATTTTCTGTGGCTTATCATTATCTTTCATTCTCTAATTAAATCTTTGTACACACACACACACACACACACACACACATATATATATATATATATATATATATCGCTCCCTATCGAACCCTAGTTATTGTCCTCTTATCGGCCTTTTAGATCCTTTGCCGATTTATGTATTTCAACCTTCTTATTAATACTTTTCAAAACAAACTTCGCTCTTTCTTAACTTCACATCTCCCGTTTACATTTCATCTTTCTCCCCGTTTTACCATCTTTTCTACTCCCCCATATGCTATCTCTTTCTCTCTCCTCTATCTCTCTCTATCTCTCTTTCTCTCTCTCTCTCTCTCTCTCTCTCAACGGCTTTCTCTGCACATGCGGAGATTACTTGCCGTGATGATGGGGATGATGCATCGATGTGGAACCTGGTCGTCATGGCAGCATTGACGTCACGGGTTCATTCGTATTCCGCTATCCATCAGAAGTCTCGCTCTAGCAAATTTCTTTCACCCTTTTTCCTCTTCCTTCTTCTTCTTTATCTATTATAATTTTCCTGGATGACCCCTTTTTCTGTCCCCTGCCATTGTCTGTCTCGTAATCAAAATTTGCTCTGACTTGTCAATCTCGTAAATTATCTCGAGAATATAAGGCCACTTTTGGCATTTTTTAATCCTATGCCGGTATACGGTGTCTGCACACGTTACTCTGGAAGTATATCTTTTTAGACATCGACGTGGAAACTACACAATTTACTTTCACATTTCACTTCTGGTCCTTTGTCCATGCATTATGAAATGAGAGTTTCATATAGTACATGGAATGTGCATCTTTCTCCTTTACTTTCATTTACAATCTCATTGATCAGTTAGAGACATCTACAAACTCCTCCTACGAACCAAATCAACTCCCTCTTCCTAAAAGGCTAAACAAAGAACGTCATTCAATCTGCTACGATTACAAGAAATCCTTTCAATCAAAGACAACGTCCTTTTAAGCCACCTTTCAAATCTGAATTCATTCATGTTTCCTACTTAACAATTAAAAGGAGAGAATACCTTTTTATCTATAACACATGGAGATGTATTGCTTCTCAGAGGTGATGGTGAGTTGTAAACATCTGTAGAGCATCACATTATTTATAGGTGGTAAGAGTCGTATTCGGCTACACCAGATATATATATATATATATATATATATAACAAGAACAATGTCCCATCAATCTGAAGATTATGATATGTATTTTCTGTGATATGAAACTTTATATTAAGAGCCGAAACAAAAATAGAATATACAATATTCTACTTTTTGGTTTTATCGAAAATGGGAAAAAATACCTTGACAAAATTATTGTTTATCTGTGTTTTAATGTAAGCTTGTCACTTCAAACATGTTGACTTGTATCAGCTGTAATGATGTGTTATTTATTTATCTGATTTCACATATTTAATTGTAAGGGCCATGTAATTATAACCTTTTATATATTCATGTTTACAATGAATGGATGGATGTTCCTCATGGCAAAAGCAACATCTTTTGAAACATCACTTTATTGTAATTCGATTTTGTTTTCCTCAACAGTAGAACTAATTTGTATATTGAATTGAACAAATTACGATAAATTTAATGATGTGGACTACTTATTTTCTTGTTATATTGATAATGTTGTGAATATTAACTTTTATTGTATTGTAATGTATGTATAAATGCGCATACTCACCCATTTTTGTTCCATCTAATGTGGGATAAAACCTGCATTCTCTCGTTGAGTGGACAATTATACATCAATAAAGATCTTAGGAGCACGGTGGTATTATGTTGACTTTATTTATTATGATCTTAAAATATTTTTCCCCTTTAATTCTTCCTAAATCAAAATATCTATACCTCGATTTGTTTTGTTTTTAAAACTATTTAAAAACTATACCTCTTAACTGAATTGTTTAATGTGAGGGCAAAAACGCATTTAGTTGTTCAATTTTGTTAGGGAGCGTAAAGCAAAATCATTTGTANCCCTCCAAAAAGAAAAAAAAGAAAAAAAAGTGTGATCTATTTGTTAGAGATAAAGCCTTAAATTGATTTCTGGATGCTTAAACTACTATTTTTACACAATCGTTTGCAATGTAACACTTTCGGATGCCGTCATTTACTACGGTCGCTGAAATTTACCTTTACTAAAAGCATTGAAAACTGCTTCCCATACTGGAGTTTTTTTAATTGAAAGTTATTATAAATATATCTCTATGAGCGGTGAATTTGAATTACGGATTGAAGCACCTCCCTCTTTCCCCGGGAAGTAAATTATTCCTCTCTTCTCTTTTCAATGCATCTTGGGAGCATTGAATAACTTCAGGTCATCACATTTGTTAGCTTTCTAGTATTTAAAAAAATCAGTCTCCCTTTACACCCTGGTCTGATTCCTCTCAAATGTTCAAAAAATAATATGCCTAATATTAGAATTAATAAAATATTATTACTCAGTTGAATAAACTGTGTGTGACAGTGCAAAGTTTAGCAGTCTTTCAATATCTTTGTTTTCTTGATAGTTTAAGTCGTTTACATAGCATGGTGTTGTGATTTAACTATTAACTACACATGGCTCTGTAAAGTGCAATAGTACGTAACTATATGTGTTGTTGTATTTACAAAACAAAAATAAAAAATTGTGGAAAGCTTGAAGATTCGGTTTAACAAATCACCTCGTTGAAGACGCCTTATAAAACTAGCGCACTTTAATACTCGATTTTTAAATATGCGTGAGGTCTAGCTAGCTAGGTACGTTGTAACTTAAACAAATGTATTATTACGTCAGTTTAGTAGGATATGTTGTAACAATGTGAGTTCATCACTAACATGCTTATGTTTTGTTTGTTTGCAATCTGTAAGATATTGAGTAACCTTATCATTGAATTACGTTTTTATCTCATATCAATAATTCGGAATATAAGCGTATGCATTAAATGTGTGATTTTCCTTACGTCTTTGAGATCAATGTATAATTTACCAGTGTTGCTTATCTAGGTAAATGTATAACATCAAAGGTAATTTTAGGTTTAAAAGTAGGTAAATCTTTCACTTGTAGATGATAGACCAAAAACTTGAATTAATTTTTATATTCGATTTCCATTATTACACTTGTTAAAGAGAGGAGCACATTGACGAAGTAAAAACTTGGAAGGTTCTTACATATTATCGAGAGAGACTGCCTATACCTTTTCAAATATTTTTCTTGTTTTTTTTCTTCTCAAATGCCTTGGAATGCCAGTACATGGTATTTGAACCATACTAACTATAACTTAGGCAAACCAATCTTGTAGAATTGTCATTTACAGATAAGGCTAGTGGTGATACCAGCATGTCGAAGCAAATATCGTATAATTAAATTTAGCAAATGACTTTTTCCCCATACTCCCATTACTGCCGAGTTCTTTCGACACGGATAGCTTTTTCCCTCTTTCTGTGTGTGATGATTCTTGGTTTAATAAAAACAATCAGTCGCTCGTCATTGTGTCAACCTTAAGTTGAAGGATTTAATATATATATATAATTTGTCAGTGGTATTTACAAAGGAGGTCACATTGATTGCACAAGAGCAACCAAAACAAAAGCCCACACAAGAATTTAAAAAGCAATCATGTGTAGGGGGAAATTGTAGTTTTCAGAGTTCGACATTTTGGCCTCTCATGCTGCCTACTCCCGTTGTATACAAATTGAAGTTAACATCATTTTGACATTCTTGATATTCTCAAAATCTGTATTTAGTCAGCAATATATTGTAAGTCAGTAAAATAATGAGCAACACAAAATAATATTCGTAAAATATGGACTTTACACAAGTAAAACTCCTAATGAGGTTGGTATATGCAACCGATGAAACAAAAATCAAACTTATCTTTTGTGAATAATTAAGATTGTATGATCTTATTTTAGCCTTTTTATTTGAACATGCATACTCGAATGTACATATTGTGTAGAATGTGAAATGGGTAGAGGATTTTTTTTTAAACATGAATGAAATGATTTATTTCATGGAGTTCCTTTAGAGTTTTGATTTTATTTAAGACCTCAACAGATTTGAGATATTATGTGATTATTTCGGGATTCGTTATTGTATTACATGACACTGTCAATGTCCTATCAATATTGTTTTTGTTTTTTTTAATAAATTTTATCATCATTTGGTATGTGAACAATTAATCGTTGGGTAGGCTGGGACAACACAAGTTTAGAAATCGATTATATACCTTAACATCCTATCACATTGCACTTTTGATTATAAGTCTAGGTATATTTGTCATTTATTGACCAATGTAGATATATATGTTAGGATTTTTCCTTTAAATGCACTGTGCGCTGATAACGGCTGTTGGAGCTAAAGTTGGGGTTATAATTTCAACTTTTTGGAAGCGCATATGGACGTTCATACATTGTAATATGCGCCATATAAGAGCTGATTATCATTATTATCATTGTATTCCTTGATTAACTACGATTAATGACATGAGCGTAGGGTTCTGTATATTGTAACGTACAGAACCAAATAAATAGTGCTTTTGTCTCCCTTGTTTGATAATCATGAAGGTGAGGTGAATACTCTTATCTTATTCTTCCTCTCATAAGGCTATTGTACAGATATAGATGTAGCTCATTGTATTTTGAAGAAAAAGTGTATCTTTTGTGTGTATGCGAACTTTAGCATTATAAATCTTTTGATACGAACATTTTGGTTATTTTCCATAAGTGATTACTGTACATAACGGTTACTAATCATGTATGTATAATAGCAGAATTTATACGAGGGAAGGTTGGTGTTTTCTGTTTTCTTTTCTGAACTTTTCAACAAATTTATTGATTGACTAGGTTTTGCAGTTACTGGGTATTGTATTTCGAGTCTTTATTTCTTTGTTATACGATTGCATCAAAGCTAACGAATAAAAAAAAAAAAAAAAAAAAAAATGTCGGGCGCCAATCTTGTCTGTTGTCTTCTTTTTCCTCTTTTTAATGCTGCTCCTGTAAAATGGACATGGATATTTATCCGACTTGACTATCATTTTGGAAACGAGAGAAAAGTTAATACGATAGGACTATATGATATTATAGTGATCAGTAACTTTCTTATAACACTTAATAGAACGTAACATTGACATATCATTTCTGCTTTTCTCGCCTAAACTCACTGTCTCGGTTTATCCCAGTCTCTCTATTTTCTTACTTTAAATGGGAAAAAAGTATTGAATTCGAAATTTTCCAATTTAGACATATTTTTGTATTACTAAGAAAAATTAAAAGATCAGTACGTTATCTCTACTTTCAAATCTATTTTTAATGCTATATCATATACAAGCCAGTGGTGCTCTTCTTGCACGCCTATTACCCACGCAGTTTATGTGCATAATTTAGCAATTAAACGACCCCTTCATTATCTGAATATAAGCACTGATCTATTCCTATATGCCTATCTCCAGTTTACATCAGAATCCATGGCGATATGAGATGATGCTTTGATAAAGTAACCACCATGATGGAAGAAAATATAGCCCAGGAGAGTAATATTAGTCTCATGGCAAGTCGCACACTCTAATCGAAACTTTGTTAGGGATACCAATGCGTGTTTACACGCTATATAACTGTATTTATATGCTGTATAATATATGCATATTATGTTTTCGATTGCGGAAAACATGGTCGTACATTGCAGATGAGTGCGGGTTAGCCTGAATCTGATGATCGGGGTAAACATATATCTGTAAAACGTTTAGGCACATCGATCGATGTATTGGGCGCTAATTACAAAGGCGGAGGAGTATTACTAGTAGTAGTAAATTGTAAATTGCAACGCATTTTTTTTCATGCGGTGAATAATAAGTAAAACGTATATATACACTATGTACATCAACACAACTTACATTGACTCTATTCGTTAATTTTAATCTGTTCAACATAAAAACATGGACTTTCGTCTTAACATCACGCTCTCCATATGTGACGGAATTCCTCTCCTTGACATAAACAATCGAGAGGGAATTGACTACTTTATTAAACTAGAGACTACTCTAAATTAATACTTTACAATAAAATGCAGCCAGTGGTCATGAATTCAGTAAATACAATTTTAAATCACAAAACCTGCTACCGAATTAATTTATGGTAGGGCAGGAATTGTAAGAATTA
>BEXV01000330.1:43632-58938 GCA_003118195.1 Hemicentrotus pulcherrimus | reverse complement strand
ATATATATATATATATATATATATATATACATATATGTATATTTAAAAGAGATATATATATATATATATATAAATATATGTGTATGTAAATTTAAAAGAGTACATTTTTCTGTGATGGAGGAGGTTTAAAACAGAACACACACGCGCGCACACACATACAATAAATAATATCCATTACGTTGTCAAAGGAGTTTGTAAATATTTTATGTTGATCTATTTATATTGTATATAATATACATGTTAATATATTTATTTTAATATATATATATATATATATTATACAGGCGGCGACAACAGTGTAGATGGTGGGGTATATATAATATGCCGTAAGTAACAACCTGATATAGACGTTAGGTACGTCGAAAATTCGTGATCTATTTTGCGTGTTATATACATATACATAAATGTATATTTTGATTTGAAAATGTGCCAATAATTTAGTACAAATCACTATTTGTTTATGGTTATGAACTGAGTATTTGTGCTGAATTAGCGCTCAACTACCGTCAACTCCATTTAATGTGTATCAATTTAGCGTCCAATGTAAGGCAGATAATACAATGCTTGAAGTAGTTGATACCATTATTCCCACCCATAAAGAAGATAGACACAGATGGAAATTGACATAAGAAGAAAAATTGTCGACACTGAGAGAAAGGGGTGTGGGATTCGGAGGGAAAGAGACATTGTTATTGCGCAGCCTTTTATTTCCATTCCAAATGGCCCCAAATTTATTCTCAATGATTTTTAGCGGGAATATTTTATGCAGACAACACGGCCCGGTACGTATCGTCTGCAATATTTAATCCTCTAACGATGGCTTCTAGCTATCAGTTGCCATGGTAACTCTGATGGTGACGCACACGAACAAAGAAACACTGCGGGAAGCTCCAGACCAATGATTACATCGAATGTTGTCAAAATGTGACCCAAGGAAGCGTTTTCTGTCTCTCCTTTCTGCCTACATTCGACCGAATCTAATGGACGTCAAATCCTTACTTCAAGCAATTTACATAGTATTTTCGTTCTATTGCACGCCTGACGTTTTTCATTGGAGAGAGGGCCAAGCAAGAGGGATAGAGAATAATGCAGGAAGTAGAATGGAAAAAGATGGACACAGACCAGAAGCATAATATGCTTAAAGTGAACCCCAAGTGTCATTTTTGGTTTACCATTTGGTTTCTGTGGAAGCTAGCATTAAATTCCAAATAGTTGATCAATTATCAATTTTTATATTATTATTTATAATGATTGTGCTTTAAAATGTATAAACCCAAATGTCTGTTGTAAGAAGATATTGGTTGTAGGACTATTGAATATTACTCTGACAGTCTTGTCTGACACAATATATGAGGAGGCACGATTGCTCTGTGGGTTCAAAGCAAAGTCAATGCACTATAGTTCAATTTATTAAGTCTTTAATCCTCAAAAACCCCACCCCTTGTATTGGACATAAAGACCTATTAAAGTTTGCTGTTCTACTATTGTTTTCTTAGCAATAGTGTAAATTTGAGACGTAATTATTTTACATGACGATACAATCATCTTAATTGTAAATTGATTCAATTGATTTAAGACACACACGGACATGGAAAAAATCTACTCTTTAAAGAAGAGATGGGAAAAATGAAACTTAATAAAGTATCATTTGGAGAAGAAGGAGGAGGAGGAGGAGGAGAAGAAGAAGAAGAAGAAGAAGAAGAAGAAGAAGAAAAAGAAAAAAATAAGAAGAAGAAGAAGAGGAAGAAGAGCAACAACAACATCAGCAACAAAAGCAACTGCAATAGCTGACACAACAAAAGGGAAGGGCAGTAAGGAGATGATGATGATAATGATGATGATGCTGATGATGAAGAAGAAGGAGAGTGAATAAGTAAAAGAAAGGGAGATACATGCATTACCTACAAGACAGTTTTTGTTAAATATCATATAACAAAATGAAAGATATCCTTCGGCTATGACTGGCAATCAACCACACTGGCAATACCACAATCGTATGTGACACAATACGTATGGATTAAACGACTTTGCCAAAGATCAAGTACGATTAGCAGACGGCATTGATCGATGGGTTGAGGGCGTAGTTATTATTCAATATGCAATAGCCAACTGAGTTCACATTTGATTATACCCGTAGACAAGAGGTTCAAAAGTGTAATACCAAATGTTTATTTAAAATATACAACACGGTCAAAAATGAAAAGGAACATGGAACAGAATATACTTATCAAATAAAAGAATTGTTTATAAATTTAAACTGATAACTTTCATCTTCGTTCTAAAGCACTTGCAACAACTAAATCTGCCTTTTAAAATTAAAATTTTTTTGTAAGTGCAACCAGAAACCCACAGTAAAAGTCTTGTGTTAAATCAATCTTTGTTTTTGTTACAATAATGTATTTGATGTATCATTTGATTTAGACTTACAACATCAAGCATTTCTAGGCATGCTGGCCTTTTATTTATTTATTTTTTTTTTATCAATTTTATATTATCAACAATTTAATCAAGAAAATAGTGTTCCATCCATCAATGTAACGTACTAAAGATATTTCTTAATTAGGACAAAACGCACCTTACTGATCTAGCTTTCCCAATTTTAGAACCCCATCCGTTTATTTTTACGCTGCGTTATCATCTAAATTAAATATCCATGAAGCAATTCGGCTATCTTACCATTGTTTAGAAACTGAATGGATTCATGATATTAATCAAGGCAAGGTCTGTCACCAGCAGAGACCTATACAAATCGGACTCAGCAGCAAAAGCAATTTTGAGCCCGAGGGAAGGGAAGACATTTTGGAAATAAACGCGTCCAAAGGTTAGCTCATTTTATTGCTGGTATGATTGTACACCTCTCGACAAACCCTTCATGAAACAGGGGCGGATTATTGGATGTACGAGAGGGGGAGAGGGATGATTACTATCACCGAAAGTGAAAATGATAAAAGGAGACAGTGAACATTTTGTTGACCATAGCAAAGAAAAGGTTTTTGATAAAAGGAAAGTAATTGCTAGTTTTTTGTTATAACGAAATTATTCAAATGATAAATCAGCGAAGTGTATCAAAATTGCATACATTTTTGAATGGTTCACTTTCAGTAAAACGGGGTAAATTGCGTGTTTACTATTAATACAGCATACAAAAATCCAGGGATGACAATCAGGAACACAACATGTTAAATTGCAGCTTAGCCCACATGCTGTCGTTTTATCCCAATCAGGTTTTAACGAAGTGTTTTCTTCTAAACGTCACACTTAATCTAATACGTCCAACATTTACAACTGCTCGACTGTCTAGACCACATAATCTTGCATTGTGATTTCCATAGATCTCTTCTACCTCTGTTGCGCTTATAATGACTTCATATACGTTTTAGCGATCGCTGACTAGTTGCCAACTGTCTATTTAAGCCAAGTAAGACCCGATAAACGATTACACTTCACATTAAGACTAATTTAGCGCAGAAGGCATTGTAATTGGCAAACTGATCAAGAGCCTGGTACGATGGGTTTACAATGCATGCTAAGACACTGATCGCTTAACCGGTGCTTCGAGTGACGCCGTATGATAAAGTACATCCAAACACGAATAAACTTATGAGTGTTGAGTCAATAATTGGAGATAGCCTTCTGAATAACTAAGTTTTGACAAAAATAAGCAAGTTTATAAGGAGATCCTTAAGTATTGATTTGCGATCTTCAATTGCAATGTGACGATGATTTAAGAAATAACCTTTTTATGTCATAATCAGATATGATCGGAGTTCAAAAAAGGAGCAGGAAAAAAAAAAGATATTCATGTCTACAAAATGCAATAACCTAATTAACCGGGTTGGGGTGTGTAGTGCACGCAAATCTCACATTTATCCTTACAAAATCTGTTCACTTTTGTTCAACATGTATTTCGGGGTATGTTGGTAGACAGAAGGCGTTAACTCAGTGTAAAAATGATACGAGTCAAGTACTAATCCGATGTTTACATGTGACTTATGTCGTGCATCTTTAGCAGGATTATTTGAAACGTGGAATGGCATGAATCAGAGTTGGTGTTGGCCATTTACCCACAAATTGCTACCTATTATATTTCAAAATATTATCGTTCTGATTTATAATGAAAAAGAAGGACCAGAAAGAGAGAGAAAGAGAAAGAGAGAGAGAGAGAAAAAAAAGAGAGAGAGAGAGAAAGAGGGAGAGAGAGAGAGATCGATCGGGGGTTGATAAAGAAGTTTGAGGGAAGGGACGAAAACTGAAGTCATGAAGAATGAAGAATGAACCCAAACTGTCCAATTCGTTATAATTTTGTTCGAAGGGACACTTATTATTGAATGCATGAAAAATGAAGAATGAGCCAAAGCTGTCCAATACGTTAAAATTGTACTGAAAATATAATTTATGTACCACTCAACCCACAGAGCTTTCAGCAACAAAAACAAAAGCAAACAAAAACTTAAGAAATTACAGCTTTAGAAAATAGTACAATTCATCATCAGTCCCAAGTATCAGGAGCTGCAAGATAAACGGTAACATTATATAATGACTCGGAAAATTAAAAGGGAATTAACCTGTCGACTATGAAGCATTATCATGACATGGAGAGTTCATTTGATATAAAAAGCATTGCTGTAGGCCAAATTATATCGTATTTCAAATACAATAAAGAGACCCTACTTCGCCATATTTACGACGTCGTCTGGTACCCAAGTAGGGGGCGGCGCGCGAGTTATATGCAATACACATCAAACATGGTGCCAAGTGTGTGGTTCAGGACCCATGATTTCTTAGGGGGGGGGGGCAAATTTGATATAAATATGATAATTTGCTCAGTGGGGGGTGGGAGGTTATTTTGCTTTTTTTTGGGGGGGGGGGCTCGAAAATTGGAAAAATCGCACCCACCCCCCTTGAGTGCCAGGGGGGAGGCCCATCTCCAAAAAAAGATTAAATTTACGTGTGTTTACACGTTTTTTTCCCAGGAGGGGGGAGGCAGCCCCCTGGTCCGCCACTGGTTTGGTTGTCATAATTATTGTTCTCCCAAACCACGGGGAAATCGTTTTATCGGTTTCCTGACCAACACAGTCGCAATTGAATATTCAAGCTATAGGTATTGGAATAGGCTGCCTATAGGCTACCTATATGCTAAGAAATTTCAGGACAAAAAGTATAATTACGACAAGAAAAACGATGCGATCTGAGGTGATTATTTTACAGTTAACAGCAGGGAAACGTTTGTCCGCAATAGCGACCGAATCCATTCGATACGTCACAGAACGGTCCATGCATAAACACATTGGCGACGTTGTGAACATTATAAGAGGCGCGACAGACGAAGGATTCTATGAAGATTTACGTCCTCCCTTATAATGTTTTAAATGGTCTACTTATTGAAATCAACATGCAGTTTGAGGTTTATTGCCCTTTGAAACATGTGCCCTCACAGATACACATTGAAACATTTTAATTAATCATTGAAATAACTTCTTCATTTTGCTGTTGTGCGTGATTGTGCAAAAAATGATAATACATATTGTACCAAATCTATTGACTGGCTAATTGAAGGTGTTTTAACCATGGTTAAATTTTTATTTTAAAATTATTATATTTAACGTAGACCTTTTTTAAGCAGAAATAAGCCTGAGGAGAAAATTCAATAAAAATTGATATTATCTATTGTAAACAGATAGGGATTGCACCTTTAAATCTTTACTGATTTCATTCCAATCCAATCCAATCCAAAGGATAAAGCGCCTTTTCCTTGCGGTTTCAAAGCGCTGTAATTTCGTACTTCATCGGCGATCTCCGAATGCACTGGGCAAAAACATTTAAAAAAAAGAGTCGTTTCCAATTTATGCCATAGATCTCACAGGGGGTGCTAATTCTGTCAAGTACGTATTGCGAATCAGAAATTATGGCTCCGTCATGCACTATTGCACACAATCAACAATTTACTTTACTTGATCATAAATAACATCTCTCGCTGAATGAAGTTAGATCCACCGATCATCCTATATGCCCTAAGGATGGCTATAATGTCGTATTCTGTAGGGGTTTTATTTGTATGTATACAATCATGAAAACAGTGGTGTGTTTATGGAGGAGGAGGTGGTGGTGGTGGTGGTTGTGGTGATAGAGTGCGTATCATTATTATGCTGGACTAAATATAATTACGACATCAACAAGTCTCTGAAATATCAACACCGTTCACCAGTGTGCATTGGTTTATCAATCCAAATCCCAGGAATCTCAACCCAAGTCCAATCTTAAAGCCACACTGTCCTACTTGTAGGAGCTTGCTCCCTCTTTATAGAAAACAACGCCTTATCGGTGACCATTGGTCCCCCATGATCCTCTTTTTCTTATGTTAATTGAAAACTTGCAGGGCGGTCTAATCCCTTCTATAAACTAGTACGGATAAGCTTTAAGTAAGCTTAACTAAGTCCAAGATTCGGTGAGTATTTCAATCAACATGAGAAGATATGTATTTTATAACTAATATACATTGAATCCAATGGGTATAATAAGTGGCTCAGATTTTGGCATTTTCTAGTGAATATTTGTGTTTCTTTTTCTTGAATGTATGCATAAAACCTGTGAATAAATCTATGGGTCAAACTTGACTACCAATTTACTGTAGGTATTGGATTGAATGTATATTTCTTTCTTTATCCTTAATTAAATTAAGTTAGCAGTATTAAGTGTAACACAAATGAGTGCAACATTTATACAACAAAAAAATTTGGCGATTTATCAAGATTTTGATTTTCTGATGAAATGATTCGACAAATAATGGCAGTTTTATATACTCAAATAATGGTTATTAGTAGTGGATTAAAGAAGTGGAAAAAAAGTAATCGTATCGTTGCCCCTACTTCTTAACAAAAGGTATCGTATCTTTACTGCACCTTGCCCCTCCTGAAGATTTTTATTTTATCCCTACTAAACCATGATGATTGATAGCTGGACATATCGTGTCCCATTACTCTCAAATGTTATGACGTATTGGAAACATGGCATGGGAAGCGAACAAAATGTAGCAAGAAAAACCGAGGTCCGGTTCATAAAACTTGTGATAAATAACAGATTGTTTTATACTCTATATGTTTCCTGTTTTATCTATTGTTCCTCACATCTTTCTGTGTCGTAGATGCGTCAAACTAGCAGGGTCAAATAACATGCAAAATGTTACAATGTACGACTTATTGACTATGCGCAGTAACCTTTTCGCGATAAGGCAATTAACTTGCTCAAATGTCATCAAAATTGGCTCAATATTAGATATGACTATTGACTGAGTCTTGTAACCTTTTTCAACATTCCAATATGCATCGTGACATCTCTCTGTGAAAAGTTTGCTCACATGATTATACATATAAACAATGCTGTAGGAGGTTAGGAACAAACAAGAAGAAGACAGTTTGTTCATGGTTGTAGAGTACTTCCGTTTATTATGCGCTTAATAAATCAATCTTTATTATTATTATTATTATATAATGAAAATGGGGGATGCAATGGGGGATTCAATTTTGGAGGTAAAACCTAAGGTACCTAAGGTATTGGTTTTAAAAGGGGACAGGTGACAGTTGTGCCTCACCCCATCAACAAGCCAGTGTTATATCTCCCCGTGTCTAGCAGATCTCCCAGGGTATTGCCTATCGGCTGAGCGCCGCGGCGTTGAGAAGGCAAGGCTTTAAGGTACTTGACCTCTGGTGAGAAGACGCATTGACCTTTGTGATAAACCAAATGGATTGCACGCACTTCAACAATCGATAGCCGAAAGCAACCGTAAAACATTGTATCTAACACTGCCCAAATGTGTCGTGTTGAGGTTGCTTTTGATAACGTTGCAACAAGTATTCCTCGATCATTACTCTTTCGTTCTTTTAAAGGGATCGGAAAGTCGCTGATCGTGGTGGTTTCGAGCTTGGCCCGGCTCGATCAGTAATCGGGATTCTCCGTATATAATCGGTAAAACGGGCACATAATTCACTATGCAGCTCGCATTCACACGAAGAATAACGAACATGAAAGCAACCCACCCCACCCTCAACGCTAATTTTTCGCTGCTACAAAATGATCGCTCCTCATTTGCGTGCAATAAGCGAATGACATTCAACACGCATGGATTTCCAGCAGGCCATCCCTTAAAATATCAGCTCCGTCTCTCTCTCGCTCTCTTTCTCCCCTTCTCTCTGCCGATCTCTTCCTCTCTTTCTTTCTGTCTCTATGTCTCTGAATATGTCTCTTTCTGTTTGTCCATTTATTTATGTTCAATATTTCCTTCATTCTGCATCTTTCACCCTCACAATATTCTGAATTTGTCAAACGTGCATTAGAAGTCCAAGTCGGTGCATTCTTAAAAGGTGATACATTACCATTTGTGTCAGATTGGCTTCGGAGATACAGGGGGACAGAGTAATGAAGAAAAGTAGGCTCTTGGAAATTGATGACCGGTGAAAGAGAGAGAGAAAGAGAGAGTACCGTGGGAGAGAGAGAGAAAGATGAGGAAAGGATGATGGGTGATTGTATTGTTTTGTACTATTTATTTGGCACTTTCAAGAAACATAACAATCAAACAATATAATCATGGTAAATACAAACGACAAAAACTGTGCAAATACAAATTTTTGTAGCAATATTCCGAGTGCAAAAGATGGCGACCAGGGAACAAGAGAGCAAACTTAATTACTGTAACCGTAAAGGTCCCTCCGCCTAACCAACTGATGCACTCAGAAGACTGGTAAAATATAGCATACGGACAAATAAGAGAGTCACAAATCAAGGATAAACAATAAGAATATAAAGAAAGGCGAGGCACGAGCATATGTAACGCCAACATATAACATATTTGAAAATTTACAATTTCAATAACACAATAGCATTTTCTCTCCATAAAATGTTGATGTTAATAGCATGTTCAATATTTATACCGGGGTTTTCTTTACCAGATTAAATGCTATCAAAATATAATATGTATATTTAATAACTTTAGAATAAAATAAAACTATTATCCGTACTTATGTCACATATCTGATTGATCACATATTATATAAATGAAATTGAAATTGAGATTATTGAATTGGAAATTGAGGTCCAACTGAGTGCAAAAGACTGTTACATAAACAGCATACGGACAAATAAAGAGAGTAATAATTCAAGGATAAACAATAAAAGAAGAAAAAAAAATATTACATTAGAAGGTTCACAAGTTTAATGACATACCCGATAATAATACCATGGTTTCCATTTAGCTAATTAAATGTTATCAAAATATTACATTAAACAGATTTGAAATAAGATGGAATAATGCTTCGGACTTTATTGCGTATTAGATTATACACATAATTTAGAAATATAATTGAAATTGAAATTATTAATTTCAGAATGCCTTTAACAGATTTATACATTGAGTTCATGGGATGAGAGGTGGGTTTTGAGGCTTTGCCAATTGACGAAGTTTACTAAAGATAAGGTCATTACGTAGACTAATAGGCAAACTCTCCCATAGAATCGGGAAAAGAAATAGTGCCGTATTGACTAGTCGCTGAGTGCGAGACACAGGGTTTTAGTAATTAAACACACGTAAGAGCAAGTATTATAAACATATTGACTGCTACGACAGGCGTCGCTATGCACCCCGGCGCCCAGAGGGGTTATGGCAGGATTGTAACGTCCCCGAGAGCCGGTATAAAAACAGCCATGTTTTGAATTTTAAAGCAGAATATGTATCTTTTATATACTGCATTCACAAATAAATCTACAAAGAATTCTTACACCTTATCCTTTTCTTGAGTAAAGACTGGTTGAAACATCACAGCAAATCTGACACACTGTCTATAAATCTCCGCTGGAAAGTTGCCTGACTGTAACGATCATTCGGGAATCGCAGACAAAAAGCACTATACGGTATCCGCGCTCGCACGAAGAAACTTTTTACAAGTAAACCAATGGGTATCTCAGCAAAATTGATTTATGCGGCCCGTTACCCGGGGCAACGGGTATCTTTAACATACTATTGACCGGTAGGCGGCAATGGCTAAAATCATGACTCGAATTTCGACCAGTCAGATGGCTATATTTCTAAAGGGGTCTATAACAAATGATAGTATTTTGTTCAAAGCTGCAGAATGCGCCGGGAGGAATTGAGGCAAGAGAAAACAAATCATAGAAGGTAAGTAAATGCATGATCTCGGATGCACTGGCCTAACCCTCTATTTGAAATATGATATTCCTTCTTGGTAAAAAGGAGCCTAAAGAGGCACTTATGACACCCCTATTGGAACAAATATCCAAGTCCATCTGATCAACAACCTCCGTTTCGCCGACGACATAGTTCTTCTTGCATGTAACGAGATAGTTCTCCAGTCCATTGTAGATCGTGTACACCAGTGGAACTCAAACTTTGGCCTCAAAATCAATATTGCCAAGACAGAGGTCCAGGTCATCAGCAAACAGCAGCAATACATTAACATCAGCATAGGTGGAACCAAACTACTACAGGTGGAAAAGTTTGTTTACCGGGGAGGTACCATCACTCAATCAGGAAAATGTACAGAGGACATAAATAATAGGATTGGAAAAGCCATGAGTGACATTCAAAGTCTCCACAGCATATTGACAGCCAAAGACATTAGAGATGTCACAAAACTTGAACTATATAAGGTACTCATCCTATCCATCCTTATGTATGGGTCAGAAACATGGACACTGAAAATGGAAGATGAGAACAGGCTCCTTACCTTCGAAATGATCTGCCTCCGAAAAATCTTGGGTGTTACCAGACTAGATAAAATAAGAAACACAACAATTCGGAAGACTCTAGGACTGGACGAAACCATTCTAAACAAGTTAGCCAAAAAACGACTGCGATTCTTTGGCCACGTCAACTGGATGAGACCATTACGATACCCAAAGTTACTCCTTACTTCTAATATTAACGGCGATAGACCCCGGGGCAGACCAGCCAAGAAATGGCTTGATTGTGTAAAGGCTGATTGTGCTTCTAGATGGCTGGGATCCCTCACAGAAGCGACCAGAACGTCACAAGATAGGAAGATCTGGCTTGAGGTCATGAAGCAGAAGCCATCACACATCTCCCAGATGGTTTAGGTTTAGGTCAAGGTAGGCCAAAGAGGGAAAGGTGATTCCTGCTCATCTATTTCTATTTATATCGATTGTGAGCAGACCTTACCCACCCTGGTCATTTTAAACTACGGGATTCGAACCAGGCATGTGCAACAGAACGATGGGTAGTTCGGAGAAACGAATGCCTCATTTTCCTGATGTTTATTTACGGATATCCATAATCTTAAGTAATACGTAAATGTGTTTTGAATAGAAAATGTGTTTTTGGAATTTGTGATCATAGTTAAAAGAAAGCATGGAATCTAAGGAAAGGTAAATGATATTTGACATCAAATTTTACATCAAATTTAAACATTACAGATTTGAATTAAAAATAAGTTTGTGATTTCTACTGCGGCATTCAAAATATCTACATTACAAACCAAATGCCGAATCCTACGGTAATCATCTTTGCACCAGTAGTATGTGTAAATTAGATTTTGTGGAACAGGTCGTCTCGTTATAACATATATGAAATTCGACGTCGATCTGTTCGGGACAATGCAATACATGTTCCTACAAACATTTGGCGGTTTGACTACTGAATTCTCTAATTCCCATAGGCTTAATACAGGGAGCACCCGGTTCCCGTAAGCAAAGGGTTAACACCTTGCACACGGCAGATATTTAAAATTGAAAAAATTGGAGAGTCGCTCTTCGAAAGGTTATCTATTAGTGTTTACGAAATAAATGAAACGTGTTTAGTTATTTTTTATCCAAATACAGAATGTGTTTAATCGTGACAAACACGACAAGGTGCACATGACTGCCGCAAGCTGGCGCTCTTGAATGATTTATGTGTGAACGATGGATTTCCTGATTTAGAATCCAATATCAATGAGTTTGTTTTTTAGCTATAAGCACTGCTTTTATTTAAACTACTCTAGCTCATCATCTCAGCCTTCAATTTGAAGTACAGAACATGAAAGCTTAAAGCCTTCTAAACACACCATCTTTTATCGATTTTGCAAACTTCTGTTACTAAAGCAATGATTTCTTTATACGTGCATTACATTACACACAAACAGAAGAGCAACGGTAACAAGCAATAGCGATGTATGTGATAATAAGGACAATTTGGCTAACATATTATAAACATACCATTTGCGAACTATTTGTTTCCTTAGGATACGTGTACATTAATGTTTCTACAAATAATGACACATTTTTCATTGGCAGTTGTCAGAGCAGGGACTTGCTATTAGCAAGTCCCTGGTCAGAGGAAGCCATTTGTAAAAAGTAAAGCACTGTTTGTTTGTTTTGTTTGATTGATTTTATTTCTGCGTTTAAATAACATATACAAGGTTAAACATTTTATACATTAGTATTACATACATAGCAAATCATGTCTTATAATATTATTCAATGACCATAATACAAAGCATATACACAAGTATAACAGATATATTTTTCATTTAACTAAAGAGATACATTTCAGAACGCAGGGGATCGTGATCGGTAAGGCTGGACATGGATGGTGGCTCGTGAAAACCAAAGAAACAAAGATTTAGCAACAAAGCTCTCTTGGTGAAACCTAGTAATCAAGTGGGTGCAGTGCAGTTGCAGGCACGGGTGCATCAGACGGCAGTTGAGTAAAATGAATATTAAATCACGGTTTCAGACAAAGCTATTATACTAATTTAGAGCGTTTAGCACATATGATTGTATTATTTTTTTTTTCATTTAAGTGTGGCTTTCAGGGAATAAAGGATTGAACAAGAATTGAAGTTGTCATAATGTCTAATAGATGAGTTATTATCATTTGAGGGTTAGTTGGTTGAAATTTCTAGATATGCGAGTGTGGTAGGAATGAACAGAACAATTAAAGCTAAACATGTTATCAAATGATGGTGCGAGATGTTAATTGATATACTTAATATAATAATAATAATAATAACTCATACTTGAACAATATTAAAATCAAATTTTAATAGAATTGATTTTAGTCGAACAGCAATGGGCCCATGTTGCAATAGCGTGGTGAAGTGTGACATCATCAAACAATTTTTTTTTTGTTGAATTTTTGAATTTGTTTTATTCATTTTCCGAAAGAGCATCAAAAATTATTTCCAAATGTCGAAAACCAATTGAATATGTTAAGTATGATCATCTGAATAAATAGATTTCCTGTATGAACTCAGTGTTATATTGTTTTGGTTCATAACATCGCGACTAAATAAAGTTTTACTAAAAAGTTAACTTTAAAACTCGATGTAAACACATCAAGCACGTGAGGATCAAAACACTAGTACATGTGAATGCATGAAGTTAATACATATTATGTGGGAAAAATATCGTTTTTGTGGAAATTAAATCAAGAACTTTAAGTTGCTATAACAATAGAAACAACCTCTGAAATAGTGTGTATTATGATGCAATCTTTCGAATGAATAAGATGTGCTTGGTTTGTTGTTAGTGGTGGTAGTGGCAGAAAAACCCCTCTTCTTGCTTTGGCCCTCCGCTCATAAACTCATTCTGTAAATTTTCTTGAACTTCAGAAAAGTTATTATTAAACACATTACTATGTCGTCAGCATAAAGATATATCTTGGAATTATTATGAAATTTTAAATTGTTGATATCATTAATATACATAAAATCAAGGAGCCCAGAATTACACTTGTGGCAGCCCAGATTTAAAAGTTAAATACAATAACCGTTTCAAACGTTCATACGTATAATCATATTAAGTGAATTATTAGTGTATAGTCAAATTAAGTCAAATTTCTTGAATTTTTGAAAAATTATTAGTATTATTAAACATGACAGTATCGTCAGCATAATGTGATATCTTGGAATTATCATGAAATGTTAAACTATTAATATCAATAATATAAAAAGTGAAAATTCAATTGGCCCAGAATTTACTCTTGTGGCATCCAAGAATCAACAGTTAAATGCAATAACTATTTTAAACTTACATACGTATAGTCATATGAAGTATATTTCCTATTAATAAAGAATATATCATAACAAAACTATTAACTGATTGATTGGCTGTGCCCTTTGTTCACTTGACGGTCATACAATTTCGATATCAAAACATGAAGTCGAACATTTTTATCATGAGAGTTCCAGAATCAAATTTTACTATACAGTGCGTCCACAAACATAAAACAACGATAATTCTCGGTTTTGTTTTTTTTCTGGGACGCACTGTATATGAAACTCCAAAGCTTGAAAAATAACGTATCATCAATTCTTTTGATAGAAGATTTAAGTTAATTAAGAACGACAATAATTTTCCCTATTAAGTAAGTTATTCCAATTAATTCAAAATATGTATACAGAAAAAAATTATCATGTGTTATTATGTACATAATCCCTTTATACAATATCTCTTTCAACATATTATCCAATGGGCGAGGTGATTAATATTTGCATACCTATATTATGTGAAATATGTGGCAAAATTAAAATATAAGGCGAATTGGAATTTTAACAATGCCATTCAATCCCTGTTTTCTCTTCTCTTAAGGATAATATCATACTTAAGTGGAGAGTAAGTGATTCCCGCTTTGCCTTTCATGTCGACCGATCGACTGTCTTCTGTCAGACATAACGTGAATCTCTGCAGAAGGCTTGTAAAGATTATGAACATTTGCATCCTCGCCAGCTTTTCGCCGAGACACGCACGTAGTCCTGTATAATTAAAACATATGTTTTACTCAGGAGATATTTAATAAGTTGTCAAATTTATGCAGTTTGGGGGATAATAAAATATACATCAATTAAAACGACCAAGGAAGTATTAGGACAGTACGGAGGTTTATCAAACAAGGGTACAGTGACCGACAATGAGGAAATTTAAAACAAGAAAAGTAGTATTAAAATACAAAGCTAAATAAAGATTTCGTCTTGCAGGGTCGTTAGTCTTCCTCCCACATTACACATGCCCGTTGAACACTGTCTATAATCATGTCAATAAAGTATGGTCATATTGACAAAGCATGTAAACGTACATATAAACAAGAAACCAATTGTACAACGAATGCACATTTCAACGGCAAAACGTTGAAATTATGATAAAATCCTTTACTATATGTTGCTATTTTTTTAATCAAATTCTTTTCCCCCTAAAATCACTATTTTTTTTCTTTAGTTATGTTAGTTTAAATAGTACGGTTATATTTAGTGTTATTTGTTTTCTTTCCTTATTTACTTGTTTGACTTTTTTGTTGGCCTTTTT
>BEXV01000330.1:22553-37286 GCA_003118195.1 Hemicentrotus pulcherrimus | reverse complement strand
CCCCCCCCCCCCCCCCCGCTGCGTACGCGCCTGGTCCATGGTGATAGCGAGCAGAAGACAGGGTGTGTAAGTGTGTATCTGGAAGTGTAGAAGACATATGTCGGGCCGAAGGACCAATGGGTGGTATTCTCGAAAGTGGCCTATGTTAAACCTGGCCTAACTTAGTCCGTGGATTAGTTAGGCCAGGCTTAACTTAGGCCGCTGAACTAAGTCATTTTCATTTCTCGAAAGGTGGACCAACTGATCCATGGTTTAAATCCCTGGCTTAAGTTAGTGCATGTACCATCTTTAATCCATGGATCATTTATCATGGTTATAGTTTCTTCACATGCTCAGTACCGAAGCTGCGACGTCACAATGGGCTAAGACAATGGATGTGCGCAGTGTGGAGAGGATGAATCACCTTGAAAACGTAAGCAATATGACGTCCAGGGGTGCGGAGCGACTTCCAAAGCGGGGCGCAACACCAACTAAAAGGGCACTTGCTGGAATTGTATCATTGTTAAAAGGGAATTTATCAGAGGTGAAAAAGGTCTCGCACCTGAAAAGGGGCATTAAACATTTTTTAAAAGGGGCACTTATGAGAATGAAAAAGAGGCACTTATATAAGGAAATGTGCATTTGTTGAAAGAAAAGGGGCACCTCTCAGATTTAAATAGGGCAATTATCAGAGGTGAAGGGGCACTTATCAAAAGTGAAAAGGAGCACTTCTCGTACCTGAAAAGGAGCACTTACTAGAGATTTAAAAGGACACTTATAACAATGAAAAGTTTACACTTATTGCAAAGGAAAATGGAAACTTGTCAAAGGAAAAGGGGCGCGTGTCAAAATTAAAGGGGCACTTATCAGAGGTAAAAAGCGGAAGGGGTACTTTTCCTATGGAAAAAGGGACACTTCTTACAAAGTTTAAAGGGCACTTTCCTATATAAAAAGGGGCATTGGAAAAAGGGGGCACTTCCCCTTAATTCTTTCTCTCTATCTCCATCTCTCTCACACACACACACACACACACACACTATCTCACATCATTGTTTATTTCTCATTTTCATGACATCTCTCACCATTAAAATGTTATTTTTCATTTGGTTCGTTTCTCTTATAGTTTATCTCTCTCTCTCTCTCTCTCTCTCTCGCTCGCTCTCTGTTCTTTCACTGTTCTATTTGCAGACTTTTCCCATGTATAATTCAATGAACCCAACAGTATGCACACTTAAACTCAAAAGATATGAAAGGAATATTGTATATAACATATCAACAATTATGTTCAATTTATTTATTTTTCTTAAAAACAGAAAAGATTGTAATGAATACGTTTATAAAATTGAATGTCAAATATTAAGCTCCAATAGCCTCATATTCTGCTACTTGAAATTATTAGAATTCAATGTTACGTATTTGTTACATTACATTATTTTTTTTAAAACAAAGCATAGTCTACTTTTGAGCCGTATTTCTTTTGCAGGGAATCTGTTATATCATATTATAAAACACATTACAAAACATTATTTCTTAAATGATTCAAAATCACAATTTTTCCAGTGAAACAATGAACATCTGATGTACATAAAACATCCTTTTGAGTGATGGTTGCTTTGTGGTTCACACACACAACAAGGACATAATTATCAGGCCTTTTATCAATGGTTGCTTGTTTGTTACCATAGCTTCGTGTTATGAGGATTATTGTTGTATAATTGTATATTTGTCTGTTCATTTGATCGTGAGGTGAGTTTCTTACTCCTTTGTGATGATCTCGTTAATTATTGTATTGCTTTTCGTAATATACAGGAGATTAATGGTTCCCAGTTAGCCAGTGATCGTTGTAATTTTTATGTTGATTATTGACGTCTAGGAGAGTGTCTGCTAGCTCCCTTTGACATTCATATGATAATTTGTGTTCATTGTCAATATCAAATCTGCCATTCTCAGCTCATAAGTATATAAATCTTTATAAATAGTATCATTGTTAATATCATCGAGACCCATTATGTTAATTACGGATTCATTTTTATTTTGCTTCAAAAAAGTAAATTATTATTTTTTAATCATTCTTTAGAATAAATCTAGAACATCGATCTTTCCACCATTCTACCACACATTGTAACGTTACTGTACAACAAATCCAAATTATTAAAAAAAACGATAACAAATAATACAAAAAGGGTTTTGTTTTCTAGTATACGCCTTCTTGCTTGGAGCACTATGTGATGGCATGTTATAGGTCCTCCAAATAGAATGTGTTTGTGTTGGAAAATGGAAGTTGTCCTGCACTTCATCACAGTCAGATCAGTCCATTTCAATTTCCCATATGTATAGTAATTATACAGTCGTGATCTTGTCATGGTTTCATGGCCTCTGACTTTCTTTTTTCTATCTATAGCGACTCACTACTAAGGTTGGATTTCCCTTTGATTCCTTTCTACACTATTGTGAGGAAAAAAGAAGTTCACCGTAATCACCCGAGGGTGTTGAGGCTAAAATTAGAAGGGGACTGGGGAAGTTCCTCCTCTACTAGCCATTGATGAAAAGTTTTCAAATCTTCGTCTATTCTTTGATGGTGCTCTTTGGTGAACGGATCAAAAGAAAGTTTGGGCAGATGTGGTCGATGTGGAGAGGCATCTGCGGATGCCACTGAACAGGATAAGCGATGCTCATCAACATCAACATTGAGGAACTTCATAATTAGGCGCAGCTCATCTTCCAAGTTTGTTTCTAAATTGTCATAGTATACGATAAGAATGGACTTGCAAGGGGAATTAACGCCATGATGGTTGCATAACCCAAACAGAGACCGAGATAACTTCATCCAACGACTGAACTTGAAAGTCTCAGACACATACGCGGACCAGGCTGCGGAAGAACGGAACATAATCAAGATGAAAGTTAAATAACATTATAGTGCTTTTGAAAGGTCACAGTTCTTTAATTAATGGGACACTGCCAGAAATATGAAGCCAAACACAAAATCGAGTACGGATTTTGCGATTTTAAAGTAAATGAATAGGATTCCCGAAAATGTAGGCCAGTGCCCCGTCGTTAAAAGTTGTGATCGATTACAACGAATGTACATTATTTTTATATTTACCGCACCTCTGTAATGAAGAGATGGATATAGTTATAGAATAATTTGTCATCAATCGCAACACCTCTATAAGACGGGGCCCTCGTAGTCGCCATGACGCATAATCCCATATTAAGCCATGAGGATACATGTTTATAATATCAGTCGATTATTAATTCTTCCTTCAAATTTTAGTATTTACATATCCAAGAAAGATTTCTACATGTATTACATAAACATGCCTGTATATACATGTACGAGCAGCCCAGCGACAAAAAAACACTTAGATTTGTTTTTAAACATCGTTATATTTCAAGTTTTTTATATCATTCTAAGATTTACCAATGTTAATCTCGGAATTTCGGAATTGCTTACAACAGCATGGACACAAAATCTTGATCCTGAGAATCGTTTTTCTCGAAAATATATGCACTAATACGACCGTCGTTGGCCTATGTCTGCTCGAATGCCTATTGCCTACGAGGCATTTATTTTGACTGCGATATTATCTGCGTCAATCCTGTGAAGTCAATTTGTCCATTCGGCATCACTCTTATATTGCTGCGTCAACGACTTCAATAATAGGGACTTTTAGATTTGCACAATGACAACGTGGTTTGCTACGATCGACGTCCTTTTAATGCACTGCCTTGAATTGACGTCACGCAAATCTAAAAGTCCCTAATGACGCCGTCTTACGTCAGTTAATTGCCGCTTTGGGTGCACCGTACGGGCTTGAGCACCTCCATTGCTTTCTTCGCCTCTTTGCACATATTTATGCTCGTTTTACACACGTGCAATTTTGCAAAAAACGGTGGGCACCAATAAGGACGGAATGATTGCTTTGTGCAACACATCGGCTTTGAATATTTATCGTTTCCCTTCTTATTTAGCCATAATTATGTCAATCCTTTAAACATCGGTATAAAGTATCCTTGCACTGGAAACAGTTAAGCAATCTCGAAGCCTTAGGTATTAATAACCTTTATGATTCATACAATGTGGCACAGGGTCCTAATTTTGTGGGGCGTATACAAGGCTAAAGATTTACCTTCGCTCTGGAACCTGTTCTCGTCGACGATGCCGTTCGGCCTGAATCCCAATCGAACAAACTCATCTATCATTGCATGGTAGGGGTTACGCATGATCAAGATGGCTTTCTCGATGGATATTTGGCCATCTATTTTGTTCGTGTATCCCCGCCAATAGTCGTGCATCCTGGAGACTATTGTCTCGCCTGCTGTAACTCTTCGCATTTCTCCGATGAAATCTAGAAAACAAATGAATGATCGAAAATGGTAGATAAGACGCCTTCATATGAGCACAAAATGTGCAGTCTTTGTTCCCTCTCTTAGGGTGAGTGCATATTGTAGCTCACTGCCTATAGCAGTTCATATTGCCTGTTAATCATTTACCTTCTCTCTTTCTCTCTCCTCCTTAGTATCTCCTAGAATCGAAGCAATGCTTATATAACCTGTGGCATTTTATTTATACTTCTGTTAATTTGTAATACGTAATGTTGTACCGAATAAATGCATTTGTCAGCTCACAATAAGTGGGAATCTTAAATTACGCTGTGACAGAGGCAGTTAATTTGAATATGAAAAGAGTGCGGTGAATAAGAAAAGTCATTCTAGCCTTCCACTGCACACATACTAGCATCTTTTATAGACTTTGAATACATAAATTTAACCTATAGATTGCAATACTCCTATCAGGAACAGGATTAAGTTGTAAAAGTTGTATCAAGTATCATGCTTTTAGTGATAGGAAACATAGCCATAGTTTTTTTCTTCAGAGTTTGGCACTTTTAAAGTGTTTTCTGCTTTTGTTTTAACACATGGCTTAGTATTCGGGTTAGGGCAGGTAATTTCTAAGATGTTTAAGTTGTCTGATGTACATTCAAACATTGTTTCCTATATATACATTTCTTGAGGTAAATTTTAGATTTTCTTATACAAGTGTTGTGAAAAACCGTGAAATAAAAAGTCGGGTTTCTTGCTAGTAGCTTAGCTCGGCAGGCATATCCCGAAATATTGTATATTTTGGTCTTTGTCAGATTGACAGTTTTAGATTTTATGGTTGCTTTAGGTGTAATTTTATCTATATTATGAACGTTGATATGATGAACTGATGATTACCTATACAAGTAAACAAGGCATAGGATTATTTTTTAACTCGAGAGACTATAATGAGAAACAGTTGGGAAAACATACCGGAGTTCCAGCTGTATCTTCAAACTTTCAAATCTTCAAACTTCAAACCAATACAAGAGATTGTTCCACCAGACTTCGAAAGTAGCCTATTACCAAATCAATGTGGTAGACAAAACACTCAGAGCGCATAAACTCTTTTCATGTGTAAATGAGCATGTCAAATTAGAATTGTACCACTTATTGTTTTTTTTTTTATGATCAAAAACTGATCATGAAGTCGGATAAACATTACCTTTTTCGTAGGTCTGGACATGGTAGACACTACCTGTCGCATAGCCAGTGGCTCTTTCGATCATTCTCCTCACCCACATGTCTCCCGAGCCGGGAAAGCTACAAAGAGCTACGAGCGGGAACGTTCCCGCTGGCATCAGATTGGTACTGTAGGTATCATTGCATGGTTTTGGCTCTAGGACAGGAAGAGTAAATACATTTTCAAAGATATATTACACAAACACTATTACAACGCTGCATCTTTCGTAGAAACTATCGAACTAAATGAATAAGAAATACCATGGCTGATACAGTACGCAAATAGTCAATACAAACTTAATCATGTGTTGCTATCATTGTTGGCGCAAAATTGGTAGAAACCACCTTTTGTATCTCAACGAATTAAAATTTAAAAAAAAGATTATAGTGTAATTTAATTGATTTTGACGTTTTATTCCACTCCTATATCAATTTAGGCCTTAGTAATAAAGATAATTACAAATAAAATGCAAATTTACCTTGTCTTGGTGTAATTGTTGTCCTGGTATTCATGGTTGCTTGATGTGTAGTCCCAGCGCTTTCCATTCTTGCAGGAACATGTACAAGCTGTTCCAACTTAACTAAAATTACGATGCAACAAAGCACTATCAAGATTAACAAGGCCACTGCCTTCTTGTTTATTACTATTCGATTTTGCTAGCCTTTCATATTTATTGGTCCTTTCTTGGATGTACTGCCTCTGTATCGGTATGGTGCAGCGTCTTGTATTGGACCAGATCATGTATAACAAAAAAAAATCACATCCAATCCTATTTGGCTACAACACGAGAAAAAAAATAGACCTAAATGTCACCGACAACATATACTGGTGAGATCAATAACAAACAAATATCAAATGATTCCAGTTGATTTTACACGGCAGGGAAATTCTACTCCACGTAGAGTCTCGGGAATTCAACAAAGCAGATGTCCGCAAAATCTTTCTGCAATGCAGCAGATTCGATTGTACAATTTAATCTGGCCCAGTATAGTCGGACGTACGTCTATGCATACATGTGTAGATGAACTACGTATACGTAAACTGTGCCAAATCCTAAAGGTTTGGTTCCTTAAGAGGGTATAGAAGTTACGGAATCGAAGCATTGTCTCAGAATAGAACTTTTCTACATTCCATCTCACCATTTTCTTTCATGAATTGCTTCAATAAACATGAACAGGACGTCTAGCTCGAGTCCTACGAGAAGCTGAACAGATCTGGTAATGCAGATTAGACCTGATGCATCAATGGTTCCTGTCATGGCGTATATCATGCTTTTTTTGTTTTGTTCAATATGTGATGGGCCTGTACTGATTAAAGAGAAAGTTGAATTCTGTGAAAGGTGAAAATAGGCTCTTTATTTCAAATGCCCTCATAGTCGAATATGACAAGTAACGGCTAAATCGGCAGCCTAGCATAGCCGGGTAATGTTGGAGCGCCTTGAGGACCTTGCAAGGTCGATACGTGCGCTATATAAGAATCCAATATTATTATTATTATCATTAAATGTTGCGGACCACACCTTTTGTGCCACGTAGTCCCATATGATCTTTACTATGTTAAATGCCAGTGACTTCTTGTACGACTTGGCCAACTTCTAATAAGTGTTATGGTTCCAAAACCTCACAGTATACAATACTTTTTCAAACATTCCTAACTATTTTATTCTGGGTCACATTTTCCTCAAACTGTCATTGATGTGTTTACCTTTTTCCTTTTTGTATCGACAGAATGTGATTTCTAAGATAACAAAAAACTCGAGAACTGGAATAAAACATCCAGAAGAGATACCTTTGGTCTTACGGAGATTTAAAATACATCTCATTTCTTTGATGACCTTAAGTAGAAGAAGAAGGAGAAGGAGAAGTAGAAGAATAAGAAAAAGGAAATTAAGAAGAATAATTCAATTTAGTTCGACTCAATTCAACTCAGTTTTGGTTTTATTGTAGAAGAAAAGGACTTGACAAAAGTCCGTAGACTAAAACTGTCATATTTACAGTAAAATACAACAAAACATGAAGTGAGGATATAAAATGTACATTAAAGAAGTAGAGGAAGAAGAAGAAAAAGAAGAAGAGAAGAAGAAGAAGAAAAAGAAGAAGGAAAAAGAAGAGGAAGAAGAAAAGAAAAAGCAAAGCAGAAGAAAAAGAAGAAGAGAAGCTTTGTTCAGTTTTGTTATCATGTATACGGGGACTTCTCCTTACTAATTAGGTCTGCATACTATTCGTTGATTAAAAAGGAATAAATAGGTGACGGTAATAGCACGTAAAAGCTTGGTTTGAGGTATATTTCCTTCATTGGAGAACAATATATTGCATTTATATCAACTCCTTATACACGAGATTCGAGAGATATTGAGCCATGCATCCGCAAATTGTTTAACATTTTTTTCCAGTTGCAGGCACTGGTGTAATTTCATTCAATTCAAATCCATTGATTCGGAGAGTTTGGGCAACTTGGTTCGAATTGGGCACAATATGGCGAATACTTTTTTGTTAGGCAACCACAAATTAAAAGAATATATGCCATGCTGTGACCAAGTGAAACCGAGTTGGTCAAACTCTGTGTATAGATGGCTCTGATTCAGTTTGTTGCACAGCTCCCTCTTCAGGTTCATGTTCATGCATATGTTCAATAAATGGTTTGTGTACATTGTGTTCTCCCTTTTTTAATGTACATATTGTATGCATGTACCGAAAGCGACATTAAATGTTTTTCATCTTCTCCTATTAAAGTCAACCTCATTATCCTCATACACGACTACGATTCGATTTTAGGAGAATTTGCAATATCATTGTGATTCGAACATTCAAACAATAAAATATTCATGACCAGGGATCTGAATAGACATATGATTTTAAAAAATCTAAATTTCAAGGAATCAACTGCATGGCTATGACAAGCACAGTCAAGATGCCTGTCATTTGTATTTCTTGTGATAGTTTTTTTTCTTCTATTGTTTTAATTTGACTCTATGGAAAATGAAAATGGAAATGTTCATCTACATGTGAATGGCCAGATGCCCCACTTTGCTATTTTCTTTCAGAAACTCATTTATCGTTAAATGGCTATGCTCACTCATGTGTAAATGATATGGTTCTAATTGCATGTCATCTTAAAGGGAATTAATATATATATATATATATATATATATATACACTCTGTTGGTCATAATGGTTTAATAATTATTTTTAACTATTATAAATAAATCATTTTTTCGAAATCCTTCCCTAAACTGGGGTAAAAATAATTATTCCACCATTATGACCAACATTGTATATAAAAGTGCGAGAATTCTCAACTCTGACATGACAACGGGTGTTCCAGAATATGTAGGCGTGAAGAAAATGGTCTAGGAACGTGAGACGTAGCAAGAACCTGAAGAAGGCCTCACAAGCCGAAAGCTCGTAATAAACTAGTAAAGTACAGCTACGTCTCACGTTCCTAGACCATTTTCTTCACGCCTGTATATATTGTATATATATTACAAATATCATGGGAAGTTTAACAAGTTTACATTATTACAAATTTAAATTAGGCATATGAACCCGTTTAAATCCTTGCACCGCTAAGGATTAGTAATCACAATGGCATCTTGTGGCCCCCTTTAGCCCTCTTCCGCCAACATGGCAAGCTGATTCCGGATATGCAATTCTTTGGTAGCATACTGTTATAAAAATAACAATACTAATACCAGTTGATAAATATAATAATAGTTTCGAAAATAATATCGCTATACAATAACTATTATTATGCTTAATATATTACTCATTGCGGATGTAGTATCAAATAATATCGCTAGTGATATTCGTTTGTCTTGCAATGTGATCACTAAGGAATCTAAAAGAAACACGACGTTTCGTGCGCTATCTCCAACACTTCGTCTGGTGATAAAAAATAATGTAAGCAAGGGTCTTTTATACTTTACGGGACGACCGACAGAGCGGTCTATAGTTCGATCGATAATTTGAACAATAACGCACAATGCCTATTGGTCGACGCACACGGTGATCGACCAATCACCAGGCCGCTGGTTCGGCCGCTGGTTCGGCTAATGCACTAGGCCTATTGGCCGACACATGCGGTGCTCAACCGATCAACGGGTCGCTGGCTCGGACCGTCTGCTGAATGGAATCAACCGGTTTGGCCGTCGGTAAGTGGCACTTTATCGAAGGCAATCTGAAAATTTGATGGATCTTTTTATTATATTGATGAGATAAACATTTCCAACACGACCTCAACTACTTTCAAGAAATCACCTCAAGGGTATTTTATTTGTCAGAAAAGTCTACAAGAATATTTTTAGACCACCTTTAATGAACTGACATAAAGAACCTGTGAGGTCAGAAAAATATACAATAATATCGTCAGAACACCGTTAGGTAAGGTCAGACGATGATAATACGAAATTTGCTCGATCCCTTATCAATATTATTTTCAAATCTAAGTAACCCCACCCTTTCCGCCCCGCCCACGATTTTTGCCAGAATGATTCAGTTAATAGTTGTCGTGATTTTTTGTTTTAATCACTTGACTCTCAATCCAAAGGTGGAAGACTAGTTAGCTATTTAACGAGTTCTAAGCCCTGTTAAGGGATCATTTTAGTTCTCTTGTTCAGTTCTTAGACCTTAGGACTATATATTGTGTAATCCTGTGCCGATTTCGTCTACGTCCTGCTGTTTCCGCAGTTCGTGTGCGTCATCCACGTCAAGAAGTCAAACACCTACGGCTCGGCCGCCGCGTTTGCCCTCGGACTTCTGCTGCGGCTGCTAGGCGGCGAACACGCGCTCAACCTCCCAGCCGTCATCCACTACCAGTTCTATGAAGAGGAGCTCGGTCAGTTGTTTCCTCATCGCACCTTCTCTTCCATTGTCTCCTTTGTTACTCTTGTCGATGTCTCCTACGCAACGGACATGGTCTTCAAGAGAGGTTATCCGCCTAAGAGGTTCGACGTCTTTAGATGCGTGGTCAACAAGGATCAGATGGATCATGTTCGACCGGGTCAAGAGGTCAATAGTCACGAGGTCAATGTTAAAGAGAAGCACAATATCGACGCCATCGATAGCAAAAGTACTTCAAAATGAATATCTTCAGGTAAATAACAAAAATGTAGGGGTATAGCCATTGTCTGTAGTCATGACAATCATTAACCCTTTCTTCGGTATAACGTAACTTAGCCCCCTAACCACTATAGGTTGTTTTGTTGGTCATCTTTTGTTTAGTTTAGTTACCCGTTTTTGTTGCAGACTCTAGGCTAAACTCTATTGTTTAACTTGTACCCTCTAATGACTTATCTTTATGAACATTTGTAATGTTTACCCAATGAGGTGTCCGCAGTTAAATATCGATGTATATAACAGCTTCGGAAATGTTTTCGGGATGCACTAATGGATCACAACTGGATACGAGGTACTCTACCACACTTTTATTATAATTATAATGATTATTATAACTCTAATTCTTCCAAATAGGTTCGAATTCCATATTTACCCGTTAGGCGTAATGAAATGTAAACGGTGGGATTTGACTGATGAAATCCTGATATCAAAAGACTGATTAAAGCTAATCTTGAGCTGTGTGATGGGAGTCGTATTTTGAGAGAAAAATGCTATGATTTCTTCTGGATTTTTTTATCCTGCAGTAGATTGGTAGTTTGAACCAGTGAAATAAAAACGTTTCCACAAAAACTTTCTGGGCATCATCTTTGATAAAGACCACAACTCCCATTTGCACAGAAGGGCCTTTGTTAAGCACATGGTGTCAGGCCTAAATACCCGGATTTCCTTGTCTTTTTGTTGGTTAATCATCCTCTAAACATTTTCTACCAAAATTGTTTTGCAAATTCTATGATAATTTATTTTCTTTATATCTACCAGAACTCAAGTTTATCTTTAAGTTGTTTGCATTTTAAAATGAGACCTCACTATGATAGCATTATTGTTTTACCACTTTTAATGCCATTAGCTTCGTTTTTCATTTTATGGACTGTATGATTGTATAACCTTGATAAAAGCACATTAACTAAAGAAGAACAACACATGCCCTAAACACTATTTTAGTAGTTTCTAAGTTATTCTTCAAATAGAAAGTCCATCAGCACAATTGCAATAATTCATCAATAATTAACCTAACATCAAATTGTTTTTAATATGAAGCAGAATATGAGAGGAACAGGGCAATGCAAGTTTCAGCAAATTACGATTTGAAATATGAAAGTTATACATTTGTGAATTTGTGATCAATCAATCACTAATTGTCAACTCTGTGACGTATCTTGCGAGCTCCTCTCCCATTTGCTCTGTACTAAAAAAAAAAAAAAAATCAGAATTATAATGTTTGCCTTAGTCTTTTGTTTTTTTTCAACCATCTGTATATTAACCCCAATAGAGCCGGGGGCCATTATGCCCCCCCCCCCCGCGATTTTACTGCTTGTTTGGGGAACCGCGCCCCGCCGCTCACTGACCTTTTTCTTTCGAGTCTTTGCAAATCTTTTAAAACAATTTTTTTTTTTGGAAAAGCGGGGGTACGGTTACAAAGTCACGTAACCTTATGTCTTTGCATGTCAGCTCGAAAATCGCTCATTTTCATGATTTGTGTACAAAACATATGGAAATGTAAGTTTTCCTAAAAACAGATAAAACATTGGTTAATGAGTCTTGTTTTAAGTTTAGGTGTTTGTTTTGGGAGCCAAAATAGTTGAATTGTAGTTAGAAATTACCCAAAATAATAAAATACAAAGAATACAAAAGGTGAAAAAATAGTGAAATGGCATGATTAAAACAACAGATAAGATAAGGAATAACCTAGCTCTTCCAAATTGTTTGTTGTATTATTGGCCTAAGGAATACATGTAGTGAAAAAGAATGCTCAAATATAAAGAATATAAGACTTATGGGTAAAAAAGTGAATTCTATTACCGTATTTGCATAAATTACCATAAATATGCAAATGAGTGAATTAAACAAAAATTAATTTAACATAGTATTCATACTCTTCACTCGACATGCTTGCATATTTTCGCGGCGATCGGTCGTTTCACGTCCGAGATCTTAGGGGGGTGGCCAAAATGCCCCCCCCCCGGCCGTATCAAGACCTCAAACAGCCTGGCCTTTTTAGGGTTAAAACAAATCTGTTATTTTTCTTTATTGTTCCTCATTGATGGATCATGTTTACACCATATATATACATATACATAAAGAAAATGATATAGGTATTAATTATTGATTCATGCATTTATTATTTCATTGGTTATGCATTAACTAATGGATAATAATCTCTACATACCTCTGTATAATATATATACACATTATGAGTAAATTTCTTATTTCTATATTACAATATAATATAAGATGATGACGTAGATCATAATCACATGATTGGTTGAAAGCGTACACGTGACCAGGGATTTATTTTGCCTAACGCGTAAGTTGGATAATGACAGGTCATTATCCAATGGTAATGACCGTCATGTTATAAAACATCATTTTATAAAACAAATAAAACATTATCTTATATTAAAAACGAATAATACATATTATTTTGTTCGGGCATTAGTAAAAATTCTCCAAATAGTCCCAACACCCTTTGCCTATAGCCCTGGGCGTTTTAGACTGTTCCAAATGTACCTCGCGTGGGTAATTCTTACTAGTGACCTTACTGATGTTTATTATTTGTATACTATCCTGGATTTTTTTAGAAATGAGGTTAGGTATTGTAATACATGATTCACAAAACACGAGATGGAGAGGGGGAAAAGAGCAAAGGGAGGAGAGGGATATAGAAAAAGAGTAAGATGCAGAAACAATACCATATATTAAGAGAGAGAGAGAGAGAGAGAGGGGAGGGGAGATAAGAGATATAGAGGCCTATGAAGGAATGCAAGAGAAGAAGAAATCGGTGAGGAAATTACATTTACACTCTTTTCTCTGCCCTGATCAGAAAATCATACGGTATCAATGCAACACCAGGTATGGCATCTATGTTTGTCGGGGAATCCTCAGGCAAGCGAAATGTGAATCTTTGAAGGAGACAAGTGAAGGTCAGGAAGATTTCCATCTTGGCCAATATCTCTCCAAGGCACACACGGCTCCCTGCGCAATTAAAAGTAACAATATCAATACGTTGTTAAAGTTACTTGAAGATAATTTTTTTAAGACGAAATAACAATTGTATGTACCCTGTGACAGGCTTTGTGGTTTAGAACCTGAGACCGGGACGAAGAGCGAGTATGACGTTAGCACTTTGGTAATCTATTATCGATATGTGCACAAATCACGTCAAATCGAGGATACGTTAGTAAGCACACTCTTCTGTTATAGTTCGTTATTTTCTAGAGTAGGTAGGGTCAAAATTAGGAGAGAGTACGAAATCAGCCAATGCTAATTAGCACTACAATACAAAACACCCATAAATTGAACTGATAACTACTGAAATCTCTCATTCATTGCACAAACATGCCTTGACATGAACAAGTTCACGAACCCTGGGGAGGGGGATGTTTCACAAAGACTAAGATTGGATTTAAGCTGGACTTAAACAGGGCAGGCCGTTCATTTCACCATTTGCTCTTACCACTTACTGTCAATGGTCCCTCGAGGGACGTACAAATCATGGTCACAAATCTACAGAATTAACTCCTTTTTTTAATTTCTTATTGAAGGAAAACATTTTATCGATAAATCATAATGGTGAGAGCAAAAAGTGGCATTAACAGCTTGCCATAGTTAAGTCCATCTTAAAGTCGATCTTAGTCTTTTTGAAACACTCCCCTTTTGTTATGGTTATTGTAATCGCCCTTGCGCTGATTTATGTATAGCCATGAATAGATGATTTATTATACCTACCTATTCCAAATGGTATGAATGCATCCGGCTTGATGATGCTTCTTCCATCATCGCTCAGAAACCGTGAAGGTTTAAACTTGTCAGGTTCCTCCCAATACTTGGTACTGTGCATGAGCTCCCAAATATTCATGAGAGCAGCTGAAATATGGAAAACGACAGAGAGCGTGGATGAAGACTGTTTTGGTGTCCAGAATAAGATGAATATGTATGTATTATGATAAAAGCTAACTCTAATATTATTCGATTAATAAACTCAACTATTGTAAGCTGATAAATTATAATAATGATAATAGTATTCTGGGTTTATATAGTGATTATTAAATCATTACCCAGATCATCGGATTCACCAATTAACCCCCCCCCCCG
>BEXV01000330.1:0-14529 GCA_003118195.1 Hemicentrotus pulcherrimus | reverse complement strand
ATATATATATATATATATATATATATGTAGTGTAATTCAAGCACGTTTCTCCTGGTTATGAATAAACGTGCTATGCATACAAGCAACACTATGGATGGAATTCACTAACTATGAATACATTTGCTGTTGCTTTGTCAGACAGCAAATTTGTCAAGCCTCTGGCAAGCTTTGTAATTTTCAAGATAATTTCTTTTGTTTTAAAGATATGCATGAAATTAGTAAACAGGATTATTATTTTGTAACCATTCCCCTTCTCTCTTTTTACAGTGACAATTTTTACATATTTCTAGTGCAATAAGTTCTGTTTACAACAGGTCTTTGGGATGTTCCTTTAATAGTTTGACGATTAATCACTGCACCACCTTATCCAAGTTTACCTTACCGATGGAACCGAGACCTTGTCTGAGCAAAGGGGGCATGTGCCGGTCTGATAATGCCTCGGCTTGATTCACGAAAGCTTCTTTCACTGCATCAATTTCGCTCATCACCACAATCCTCTGGGGACCTACACGGATCGAGAAGACGCTGCCGTATTTTTGTTTCAGTCCTCGGAACACTTTGCGAAAGTCTCGGCGGAACATCGGAAGATGGCCGATCAACGGGAGACCCGGAGGCGAAGGAGGCAGCGGAAGCTTCGACTTGCGAGCTTTGAAACCTAGAAGCCATTTCGCCAAAAGGAATACAGCAAAGCATATCAAGCCGTCTCTTAATCTTTCGGCTTTAAACAGTCCCATCTCCATTGTCCAACTCCAGATCTTGACTCAGTCAATATCCACGCTTAAAGTTGCTGCAGTCATACAGTAGTTTAATGTGCTTGGTATCACCTCCCTGCTACAATGGAGAAATCCGTGTATACATTTATTCGTTTGAAGCGCACTTTGTCTATTTTAGATTATTCTGATTTTGTGAGAGTCCACGCAAATCTAATCTCGCATCCAGGTCTGAACACCAAACCCTCGTTTCACAGTACGTCAACAGCTCATGACCCACTTCTCATAAACAAACAGAGAGTCCTTGAAGTTTCCACAACAAATAAGACGGTGTACATGTATTTGTAATACTCAGTGGAACTATTGTGAAGAAATCTATTGTCATTGAACGATGACATGACACGGTTTACTCCCCTGTACGCACTCCTTTAGCTAGCTGTACCTGCCAATACGTGACAGGTCAAAAGGTTTTATTCCCAGTCGAAGTAAAAAGTTGTATATTCTGTACCGTGTATTGCCTGTCACAATGGTATACGGAGGTAGCTTTTGGTCGTATGCTATTATCTGGAACCCTCTTCACATTCTTTTTGACATCTGATACTTGCGTTTAAAATATCACTGAATTATTTGGCTCGTCTCAAAATAATGCAGCGGTTGGATGATTGTGAGCGAGTTCCATTCATTTGGGGCAAGTTTCCCATCGCCTCCTTGATTTGAGAAAGCCCTTGTCCTATTTTTAGCTGTACGAATAAAATCCACTCCATCAGCAGTGAGAAGGTTTTTATTGCACCCATTTCTGGGAGACTGGTTTTACAATGCCCCTCCCAGTCCATCTGTCTCTAACCTGTCTGCCAGGCTTTTGATTTCCCTCCATTCCCTCTCCATTACTATAATGGTAATTGTGCTTACACAATACTCTACCCATTAGGTATTTGTTAGTGTTACTGTTGTTGATGTTGTTGTTCTTATCTTATTTCATATTTTACATATATTGCATTATATATTATTGTATTTGAATGTTATATTGTAATTTTGTTATTGGATGTGAAATAAACCGAACTGAACTGAACACATGAAAGCCTCCTCAGCATCAATTGATTTATGTATTATTACCCCACCAATAGTCAGGTACCCATTTGCACGTTGGTGGAGAGTGGCAAATGTGGATTAATAGGGACTTGTAGATTTGCACGACGGAGAACGTGAACTGCCCTTTTAATGCAATGTGACGTCACTGCCAGTGCCTTAAAAGGACGTCACATTGCCTTAAAAGGGCAGTCCACGTCCTCCGTCGTGCAAATCTGAAAGTCCCTATTGTCAATAAAGGACGTACGTTAGTGCCGGAATGGGATTCGAACCCTCAACAGTGAGACTGATATAGTCAGGTGTAGGAACTACTACCACGACACCTTCATGGTTTATATCTTTATCTTTCTCGCTCGCTCTTTCGTAGATTCCCTGTTCCTCTTGCTCTATTCGAATTTAGGAAAGGTTGCACGCTTGAAATGATGGGTTGATGACTTGGTTGATATAGCCTTTCCCCAAAGATTAATTTTCACTACTTTATTGAATGAAACTCATGGTCCAATCAATGTCATTACTGGGTGAAGGAGAAATTACAAAAAAATAAATGCTTGAACATGAGATTGCTAACCCTACATGTTTGCCGATCTGAGATTGGCAATTTGGTCAATAGCTTTAAACGTATGAAAGTTTAACTCGCCCGTTTGCTGTGTACGACCTACTACAATATCATTACTTAACGGTTATCTCCTTAGCGCCTTAACTTCCTTTTGGCACTACTTGAAGTAATTATGAAATACCTTGTCGATGCTTCACTTTAAAACTTGTATATCTTTTGATATAAAATATGTCCTTACAGCTTATAAAAAAAATACTTCATGTCTCATAGAAACGCACATAATACAGTTCAAGTGTCTCAGGAATCATAAATGTAAATATTTATTCAACGATTCTGTTCTTGGCCGTAAAAAAAGTAATCACTAAAGTTATCATGGGTTATCTTCTCATTGTACTTGGGCCCCAAACGTGGCAAAACATTATGAGATATAGCTGCATAACTGTACTAGCAAATAATACACTGAGTCGGACATGCATGTACAATTAACAACTAAATTATTCATACCCCTTGTAAATTGGACATTTTTGTGTATTTCCTAGCTCAAGAATGGCAGTTGGACTGGTTGAATTAGTGCTTTTATTGAGTACATTTAGATGTAAGCTTTGATATGTCACATTATCAAGAAACATACATCGGGACAAATCATTTGTTGAAAATACTTTTTAAAAAACTACAAGACTTGATAAGGGTATGAATAATTTAGTTGTTAACTGTATAGTATCTAATAATTCACAGTCGATCTGTTTTGAAATGGTTTTTAAAGTTACAGAATACTCCCTTCTCCTTTCTTTCCCTGTCCCATTCACTCCTTCTATGTTATGTCTATTTGGTTTATGTATTTGTGCGTTCCTTTATTATTATTATACTATTTTTGCAACTATAAGTTATAGGGGGCTGCAATCTACAAGCCCAGCCTTTTCAGCAGTCCCCTCCACGACCAACCTGTTTTATATGCCTGTTGTACACTGTGGATCAATTACAAATATATTGTTAAGTTTCATTGTTTTACTATGTACAGTGCAATCCCATGTACTTTATTTATTTTGTTACAAATGGAAATAAAGGAAATGAAATGAAAATAAAATGAATACTCTATGTTAAAAGAAGTGAATATTGGACAGATATTTATTTATTAAATATATAGCTGGATTCAAACTGAAGTCTACACAACTTCCATACAAAAGGATGTTTACTTTATTATAGAAAATGCTTCATGAAATGTGTTTAAATACTATATATAACATGATTATTCGACATTAGAATAGGTTCTTCACTTTGGAAATCAAAAAAACGGTTGACTCGAGTGCGTCATTGTGTTTCATCAGTCAACGATATCAGTGATACACTATATGTTTCGGTTGTTCTGATTCAAAATTCCTATTCAAACTACGAGTTTGACTTTAGTATCCGTTGAAATAGAATACATCACTCGCGTGTGTGTGGATGTGTGTGTCCACAGACAAAACATACCATTCATATATATTGTATGCAAACTATACAGAATGCTTAGAGCTGTCATGTTTTAAAAGGGGGATAAATTGTTTATCATTTATCAGACAAGCACCCTCCAGCGTGTGTGCGTGTGTGTGCCTGTGGGTGTGTTTCCACACACAAAACATACCATTCATATTTACTGTATGAAAACTACAGTATGCTTAGAGCTGTCATGTTTAAAAGTGTTAAATTGTTTACCGGTTACCAGACAAGCATCCTTCAATGTTCGGGAAAACTTTGAGTCTCTATAATGGTAAAATACATATTTTAAAGTAACCCACACTACGTGAATTTCGATGGATAGTTGAACAAAGCAAGATCATTTTAACAATGCAAATTGCAGGTCATAAAGAAAAAAAGCTTTTATTTGTTAAGGAATTAAGATTTAAACTTAAAGTAGATTTAATATTCAAGACTTATTTTCAGTTGGTATTCTTCCTTCAGTAAGTTAATATGAAGAACAATGAACACCGCAAAGTTGGAAACTTTAATCCTTATTCAAACAGGGCTCAAAACAATAAAATAAGAAGAGGGACCAGCAAAGTCGCATGGGTGTAATGAGAGTAATTGGTAGAACATTGTTCTTCATATCGGGCTTCCACTCTAAAAACATGATCGCAGAGACTTTCGAAAAATAGCTCGAGCAATTTCGATATCCTATTGTATTGTCTCTAAAAATTATGTCTGGAATACATAAGGTGTCATTGTTAATTTTTGCTCATTAACATATTAGGTGAGTGACAAGGATACTTAATTTGCCTTAGGTTGATTTGGGGAATTCTTTGGGATCTATTTCTATAAGTATTTAGTGTTCACAACTTCTCCTTTTTTACATTTTCATTGAATAAAATATTGATTTTGTTTATAATGTAAAGAATAAACTATAAACAGAAATCCATAGAAACCCCATGTTACTGCGTACACATTATCATCTTACCTAGATGCAAATCACTTTTCTTCGATACATTTGTTTTTCATTTACTACAAAACGTGACATGCATAATGACTTATGGAAGAGAACACCACATCCATAATGAATATAAGCGAGAAGATCGCCGTTCAATTCCTGAGTATTACTCTTTAGTAACATATATTAAAGAGTAACCAAGTATCTACCTGTATTTTAGAATACTGCCTTCATATCTTTTCATGAAATTCAACTAAACTAACATTTGATAACTTAGCATTCATATAATCATATGCACCAGTCATGATCGCAAACGATATTGAGAAATCCACTCTGCTTTTATTTTACATTACATTTTAATCACAGATTGCAATAAGTGATGGACAAGGCTACTGGTATTAGCTTAAGTTGTTTTTCATCAGTATTTGTGATCGTGTTACAATGTACTTTCTCGTTGTATTTTGAAATCACATTATTCAAGTAATTAACTCAGCTACCAGAGAGATTGTTTTAAAAATACGACAGCCAATACTTTGTCGCTTGGATAAAAATCATCACTATATAATCAAACATATTACGTTATCATTCTGAACAAAATTTTTAAAATATTGATTTTCTGGTTGCATTAAATGTTCCCATTTCTAAATACAAAGAAGTAGCGATGTTATGTTTACCAGTCCGACAAGTACTTCTCCTACCACATGGCAAAAATTTGATGTTTCTTAAAGGGATCGTGCCTCAAAAAAGTACAAACCTTTTAGTGACCGGTTTTACCATACTCGTTTTTCCCCATAAGACTGTAGTGTTATGAAAACCGTTTGGCAAACGCAAAATTTGAGTTTAATTTTCAATCACAAATATCTTGATAATCAAACTGTCGATCGGCTTGTAAAAGTCATGGGGTTCCTGAATGACCTAAAGGTTTATAATTATCATTGTAGCATGAGCTAAATCAAGGAATTTGTTAAAAGGATCTAATACAAAGTTACCGGATCCCTTAAATCTTTGCTCTGGAATTGAACTAAATTAACCTTGCGTAACAAATAATTACAGCTCATAAATGGCTTGCATCTCTTCAATACTTTTAGAAACATTAAAAGAAAATCCGCTCGAGTACACATAGAAATAGAGACATAGCAATAAGGTATTAACCACTTTATTATCATACTTGCTACTTGAAAATAAGAGTACAAAGGAGAAAGATCATCTGTGTCGTACAGGATAAACATTTTCTTCATTATTTGCACATGAAAATTTATATGTTCAAAACAATTATCTTTAGCCATAATACACTCATATTAACACATGATTACCTAGTACCAAAAAATAAACAAAAGAGTTTCGGCCAATATAAATTTCCCAAGTTAGGTGCAAATCCTATTCCACGTGTATATACAAGTTGGCCATATTGAAATGAGGGATACATAGTGAAAATATTGTGCTATCTGTTCTTTTTTATGAAAGGCTAATTGGCATGGTTAAAATGGCAATCAATCCCTGTTTTCTCTTTTCTTTAAGATGATATCATACTTAAGTGGCGAGTAAGCGATTCCCGCTTTGCCTTTCATGCCGACCTATCGACTGTTGTCTGCCAAACAAAACGTGAATCTTTGCAGAAGGCTTGTGAAGATTATGAACATTTGCATCCTCGCCAGCTTTTCGCCTAGACACGCACGTAGTCCTGTTTAATTAAAAAATATAACGTTTTACTCAGGAGATATTTGAAGATGTCAACTTCTAGCTTTAAACAAATATACACCAAAACGACTGTTTTAATATACATTTATTCCCCTTTGAAGTGTTGGCAGCCCCAAATTGTATTAAAATGTGTCAGAGGGTGTCATTTATTTTTTGAAGAGATACTTCTGCAGATATTTCCCCCCCCCCAAAAAAAAAAAAACACAACAACAAAAACATGTGTTTGTAGACAAATATTGAAAGAAAGAATACATAATTTGTGTTTTCTTTTACACTTAGAAACCCGAAATGTGTATTATTTCATCAATATTCGACTTCGAACACATTTGGTTTGGAAATCCTTCCATAAGCTGTGTACTTAATGACATCCTCTACACATTATGATACAATGTAAGTCGAATTTTGCCATCAAATTTTCGGGCCTCCCAACACTTTAGAAGGGCTATTAAAAGTACAGCGGCAGAGAATGAGAAAATGTTAATACATTTATTTAAAAAGAACTGTAATAGTATTAAAAAGTATTGGAACATTCTTACATTAATTGAGCATCAACCTAGGCAGTATCTTGAGTTACATTTGTAAGGCCTTTGACTATCTTCTCCTAGCCCAATCAAAGAGAAAACTTTGAAAAGACATAAAATGCGATTCCCACGTATTTCTCCGTATCAGAGAAATAAGGATTATGCAAACGCTAAAATTGTTTATGAGAATTAGATTTTTAGTCCATCAGAGTCTTGATCAATGAAGGGATTCTTTCTCCTCTGCTTTCCTCCCTCCTGAAATATTTGAAATTGTCGTCTACTCCAAATGTTTTTAATAATAATTTGTTTAAATAGTCAAACATCATAAAAACTTTAGCATAGTCTTGAAATGCAAAGCTTCATAAATTTCTTCGTCTTGCAGGGTCGTTAGTTTTCCTCTCACTGCACTTTATACATACCCGTTGAACATTGTCTACAAGTATGGTCATATTGACTACAAATGTGAATGTATATATCAAAATATATATCAACGACAAACCAAATGTACAAAGAATCTTCATATCAACGGCAAAAAGTTGAGATTATGATAAAATCCTAATATGTGTTGCTACTCTTGTAATCAACTCACCATGTTTTTTTCTTTACTGATGTTAGTTTAAATATTTGGTTACCTATAGTTAGGTTTAGTCTTTCTTTTTAATATATATGTCTATTTTTTTAGTGTGTTTTTTTTTCTTCTTCTTAGTCAATGGAAGGATTAAATTTCGGCTTCAATATTAATATATTAATCTTAGTTTGACTTAAATTATCATGTGGTACATGAATATAGATTTAATTTAAGAAATTAATTTGTCGTTAATTCCAATATTCAACCATATTATCGTAAATGCCATCAGAGCCAGTGTGGAAAGCAGTTTTTTAACTGACAATGCTACCCTGTAAAAAAAGAACTACAAATGAATAAATAAATAAAAATATAGAATGTGGGGTTATTTTTATCTTCAATATGATATCTTCTATGAATAAAGCTACATTTTTGCCTACCTATTCCGAATGGAATAAAAGCAGGGTGGTTCATCACGCTCTGTCGGTCTTCACTCAGGAAACGATATGGGTTGAATTCTTCAGGTTTGTCCCAGTTCTTCGGACTGTTGAGAACCTCCCATAGGTTCATCAAAATAACTGTTTATATAAAAATGTCATAATTTGTTGTTTGTATTGCTGTCTTTTAACAATAGCTGGCGTCTCTCAATTGTCTCAGGAAAGAAACGTGACAAATTATTATCTGGTTAAAGGCAGTTTTCTGTAACGTATAGAATATGGATGGCTATTGGCGCCAAACAAAGAAGCTTAGCAGAGATGTTTGGCAAACAAGGGATCTACAGATATTAACTTAGCTCTGTGTTTAATATAAGACTCTGAAATGTGAAGGTCGTCATTTGAAGAAGAAAACAACTCGTTCCAAATCAGAACGAGGCTAAATGCAAAATACTAAATCATACATTTTATAATATACTTTTATTGAGTTTATCGCCCTTTTGTCAGACCGAATATGAAATGAAAAGACGCATTTGATAATAGCGCACGGAACTCTGACCCCTATTGTCGACGCAAAATCTGTTATTAAAAACACAAAAAAATCGTTCTAATAGATTGAATAAATCTGACAATTGATCCAGCCCACACAGTGGGATGTGTACACATGACTGCCCTCTATTGAGCAAATGGCTTGCATAAAAATCAGTCGTGTCAATACCTCAGTCATACCACCGAGGACGACACTATAGACCGACAGTATTACCTCTAATGACAAGTAATGTGTCGGTTTGTAGTCCGTATCGTGTCAGTCTGGGGTGTGACTAAGTACATCCAACTCCCGAGATACCGATAAGACATGGAAAGGACACACGGGCATATTCATTATGTTCTCCTATATAATTGATATAATGAAAAAATATGGGAAAAAAAAACATTTTCTGCCAAATTGTGGAGGTGTCGTAGTATTGAGGTTCATTCACCAGGCCTTTAAACTCTTAATTAAACGGTCGATGATTCAAATCAAAACTCCGCCCCGCTCTAACGTCCTTTGGCAAGTCATTAATTCACATTTACTACTGTAAAAGAGTACCTGGATATCGCTGGAGTAATGATAATTTCAGGGTCTTCAGGAAGAACAGCATTTACATTAATGCGGTTCCCTGGGTACAAAAATAGTACTATTACCACTGTTACTACTATTATTATAATTAATATAATTTGATGTATACCAACCGGTGTCTTTCGGAATGTGGTATCCTTGTAGTGTAGCATCTCGGCTGGTCAATCGCGGCAAGCCCATAGGTACTGCTGGGCGGATTCGACTCAGTTCCATGAGTGTTGCTACAGTGAGAGGCAATGTATCTTGATCAGCCATCTTGGGGGATCGTTCTTCACCGATGACGTCATCGATTTCTTTCTGGATCTTAAATGATTCATCAGAAAAAGAGATTTAAAAACACTTCAAGCCTGCTTGATGTACCAAGAAAGGCATCAATGGGATTGCTAAGTAGCATATGCGTATAAAAAGATTGCAACCCTTTGCGTAATTATTGTGTAAACTGAATGTAAAAATGAAACAAAAGTGCGATAAATGAACTGTTAAGGCTTATCATAGAATTTCAATATTTAATAGGCCTTCTACCATGCACACACAAAGTCATGGTGTGGCTACCAAAATATCAGAGGATATTTCTTTTTAATGAAAATCAGGGAATAAGAAATACAACAGCCTGGCGCCTTGTAACGATGTAAATGTTACATCCCCATTAGTTGTTGCACACACAGATACATTTTGTTTGACGTAGGTCCGCGTCAATGGGTGGGCAGGCCCGGTATTTGACTCTCAGTGGGAGAATAAAAGCATTCAAATACAAAACATAACAAAGAAAAAAAAAGGGCAAAGTAAAGCAAAACACAATCAACAAAAACAAATGTCTACATTGGCTTAATTAGCGTATGTAATAATCTAAAGGTTGACTAGTGTGAAACATGCCAAAAGGTGTTCCATGATTTTGCATCAGTACCGGTGCGATTTCTGTAAATGTTCTTCAATCAGTGTTATGAAAGTTTCATACATGCATATATTATTAACCTATATCTACTCAATTACTTCTTTCATTAGCTGTGAATGCTGTGCCACGATGAGTATAGCCCACAGCAGAGAATCACTGGTAGTCACCATGCCAGCTAGGAAGAGTTCAATACTCAGCCTCCATTCCAGGTTCTCCTCTACAGTACCAGGAATCTGTTGCTCCCGTTGCTGCTTAAGCTCGACCGTGTAGAGGTCGATTATGTCTCGAACGTTAAGAGGGTCGAAGTTCTGTTGGTGCTGTTTGACGATTGACTTGAAGTACGAGATGATATCTTGAATAGGGCGCCGAAAGTCGGTGTAGAGTGGGGTGTAATAGAGGAACGGGAAAACGTTACCGAGAGATGTCAGTGAGAGGTTCTGAGAGAAACGCTCCATGTCGCCGACGATCTTCACGAAATCGGGGTCACCATAATCGTAGCGAGATCCAGTCACTAAACTGTGATGTTGAAGAGAGATAGAAGGAGGGGTGCGTTCGAGATGAGGGTAGAGATGGGGAGAAAGAGAGGTAGGTAGATAAAACAAACTTCACATGAGCAAGATGAGGGGGAATCAAACTTCGATTATTCTATTTACTCATACAAAATACTGTCATAATATGTAATTCAAACTGGGTAGAAAGGGGGTAACTAGGAGGCTTAGAGAGAGAGATAGAGACAGATTTACAGAGAGAATGAGAGAGAATGAGAGAGAAACAGAGAGAGAAAAAGGGAGTGAGAGAAAGAGAAAGGGCGGGGAGAGGTAAAGTGATAAGAATGTCCATATCTTATTCCCGTTAAAAAAAGTTTGAACGTGGTTACAAAAATGAAACTAGCTGTGATAAATCATTTCTAACCATTCATTTTATCTTGAAATTTACGTGACGGATATTTTACATGATTCATGAAAAATATAGATTCTTATTCTTTGGGCAGATTATGTGAAATCATTCTAACTAAGATAGATTGAAAATGTAAGAAATAATCTACCAAAGATGTCTGTATATAACCATGTAATATTTATGTTTAATTCGGTAACTTGCCATTACTTTTGATAACCCTACCTTGGTGCACCCCAGCATTTTAGTCCCTATACCTATTATGAGTTTAATTAAGTACAGAAATTCAGAAAATACCATGCGATCATGTTGCCAACAGCATTAGTGATGAGAACTCTGGGGTTAAAAGGTTCGCCCTCCTTCATTTCACATGCCTGAACAAGAATTCTTCCTTCTTCAACGACTTTCTCCTCAATTCTTCTGTGACCAAGTCCCATACTCCTAAAGGCACTGTGTCCAAACTTTCGGCTCTTTTTCCATCCGTCTCCTCCCGGCCAAATGAGGCTACCTTTTGGTGGAAGAAAAATCAAATCAAGGGCACTTCCAATACCATGTAAAATGTCCTGTAGAAATTTCTAGTATTGATCTGACTGTGGAGTTAATTTATTCCTTTATTCTTATTTTATCAGATTTAGAGGGAACCACGTGAAATGACAATGGTCAAAATAACTCGGGTAGAATAATACTTTGCTACAGATTTCCCCTTTCCTCCGGTATGATCTACTCTTGACTAATCTGGGATAATCTACGCAACACCAGTACCATGAAACCCCACATGTGTTCATCAATGCGCGAGATCAGGGCATGTGTCTAGTGAACGAGGTTATGATACAGGACGGCCCACCAAAACAAAGTAGAATACCTCCAAGAATGCGGGGCAGATCTCATATGTATCCAATATCAACAAAACTTCGTCGTTTTAAACATTTTGTTCGAATATCTAATTTGGTTTAAGTTTTCTTTAACAATGATTCTCTATTTTTTGGTAACGATACCAGTAAATAAAAAAATCTTTTCGGAAGAATACCAAATTTGACAAAATTGGTTGAGTTTTTTTCCTCGAAGAATTGTGGTGACACAATGTTGAAGACTTCAACTGGCAGTGCTCCTTGCAGAAAATATAATATTATTGTATAGTTTCAGAAACAGTATTATGCTAGATCTTTGGGCAAACTGTAATAAACGTCAAATTGAACGCAAACATAAGTTCCACACAAATCTTTCTTCTTTCAGGCGTTTTTAAAGACTTGATAAACAAGGTCATTAATTGAATATAAGAATTCTTTAAAACGAAAAAAATTTGGTGCTATTGGACATTAAAAGCCCTCTACCAAATTTGTCAATCTTGGTATAATTGTTCATATAGAGTCCCGTTCCGTAGGTAGCAGTGAACATAACCCTACATCGATCATTGGAAGTGTGCTAGTCCGATATTATTGTGCCACTCCGTATAACCTAGTACTAAACGAATATGGTCATAGTGAAACTTACAATTTGCTGCTTTCTTCTGCCCTACTTTTACCAACAACAATACTCAAAAGCAGTTTTCCTATTAAACTTAGAAACAAGAAGGCACCACACCAAAGGATAGGGGAAAGGGGCTTTTGTAGAAAATGTGCTGGCCACGTTAAAGGAAACCTCATCCCAAAGAATAAGTGTAGGTATTCTGCAAAATGAGATGTATTCCTGTTCTTTGATGTAAATATTCCTTACGAAAATGTACAAGAGATTTTAGCATGACATGGGGGCAGCCATTTCTTGAAAATGTGACGTATATTCCAGTTTAAGTTTTACATGGATCATATTTAGTTGGAAAGACATTTTAATCAATAACAAAAACATTTACTTTTCAATCAGGAAAAGTCAAAGCTGACAAGATAGAAATTATATTTGGTGAAGAATATGCTGCTGCTCGTGTCGTGACCCTACCCAAACAAGTACAGTCACACCACACCAGTCCTCAAATCACTCCATTGGTTTCCCGTAGAAGAACGTGTTGTTTTCAAGATTATTTTGTTTTAACTCTGCTCCGTAGTACCACATCGGCTTGATCAAGCGTTACTTTCCCTCGGGACAGTTACGTTTTCAAAACTCAGGCTTACTTGTTACTCCTAGGGTTAAAACGAAGTGGGGGAGCGAACCTTCGCTCATGCTGGGCCTTCATTGTGGAATACTTTCCCTCAATGGATTAGGAATAGCAGTTCTGCTGAAGTGTTAAATAATAATCTTAAAAAATATCTGTCTAATCTAGGTTATAATTGATTAACATTACCTTTTATGTCTGTACCTTTCCTATAGCACTTTTGTATGTATCATGTATTTCATCTTTTGCGCAAACTGCGCCTTGAGCATTTGACTGTCAAGTGAATTTGGCGGCTCATAAATGTTATGTGTTATTAATTATTATTAACAGGTAAAAAACTGTAATTTATTCAATTAAAAATAGTGAAATATAGCAGTTAACAAATCTATCTAATTTATGAGAAACATTTACCACAGAAGAGCACTAACTTATTTATGCAATTCGCGCTCTGGCAATACGCCAGTTTATAGTTGCAGTCTGAGCACGAGAAGATACAGGGGTAGACAAAATACTGGATGCGTGCTCATGAAAGTTATGTAATCCTTATTCATTTATACACAAACAATTCTTTCACTAATAGATTAACCCATGTCAAACCCACTTTCCCTGATTGGCCTCACAGAAACTTGGTTAAATTACGATTCAAACCACCCATTTCATATCAATGATTATGAATTCATTAATAAAAATAGACAAAACAGAGTTGGTGGTGGAGTTGCACTCTACATTCGTAAATCACTTAAATACACTATTTTGAATGAAATCTCAGTTTGTAATGCTATTGTTGAATCCCTTTTTATTGAAATTGTGATTCCTGGTAATAAGAATATCATCGCCGGTGTTATTTATAGGTTTTTTTTAGCTCAAATACTCTAGAATTTTTACAATATTTGTCAAATTTGTTAAGAAATGTCAACTTTGACAATAAAGACTTCTTCCTGATGGGAGATTTTAATATAGACTTAATGAACCATGAACATATAAAGGGCTTCTCAAGAATTTCTGGAATTAATTTTATCCGCCTCTTGCTTACCACTTGTATCTAAGCCAACGCGTGTTACAAATACATCTGCTACTTTAATTGACAATATTTTTTCTAATGTCGTTCCGCATCCAGATTCCTATATAATTCTTTCGGACATAACTGATCACTATCCTATTGCACTGCATTATCTACTGGGTCAATCGATTAATACTACTAATTCCTCAACTTACAGATGTAAAGTTAATGAAGAAAGTCTGGCACACCTTGGAATTAATCTGGAAAATTATGATTGGTTGTGTGTGCATACTAATAAAGACATTAAACGTTCATATGAAAATTGTGTCCATATATTAAACAATCAGTTGGACATCAATATGCCGAAACAAAAAGTCAAAACCAGTTATAAAAAAACACCTAAATTTCCATGGATTTCAAAGTCTCTTTTACGCTCAATTAATCGGAAAAATAATCTCTTTTATCAATACAAAATAAAAGGTACTGAGAAATCTAAACTGAAATATACATCCTATAAAAACGGTTCTAGGACAATTACCCCCTGGGCAATCACCCCCGGACAATAACCC
>BEXV01000329.1:243887-262638 GCA_003118195.1 Hemicentrotus pulcherrimus | reverse complement strand
GGGGGGGGGGGGGGGGGGTTGCAATGTTCATTTCCCCCCTCCCCCCAGCTAATTCACCAGCTGGCTGTTTTGCCGCTTAATATTTTCTCCTCTTTGGCCCCCTCCCCTGCCGCTGACTTGATCAGCCCCTGGGTTATGCCATCCCTCATCTTCATCCCCCCTCCTTATGTAGAGAAAGTACAACCACATTAGGTAAATACAATAATTCCTGCGACATTTTAATCTCGGCACATTAAATTATAACCTGGTAGGAATTTATTCCTTGAAATGCTAGAGCGCCGTATGGCAGCCGTGCTAAAGCCAGGGTAATAATCGGGAGCGCCAGGAGGGTCAAATCTGACTGACATGAGCGCTATACAAGAACCCACTATTATTATTATTATTATAACAAAAATTATTTTTGGATTTTATTACCATTGCAGATACTAGGCCTATGGCGATACGTAGCAATATCATTCAATCATTCAACAAACAGCCGATGAGGGGGCATGACAATGAGTGTTCTACAAGAAGTCGTCCAACAGCTAGAGAATATACTGAAGACCTCCAATCAGTACGGCCCCTTCGTCTGCCTTGATGCTCCTCCACCTGTTAGCATTCTTCCATTTGACACAAACAGTAATGGTATCCAGAAGAAGAGAGAGACATCACAGGAGTTGTTGCAATGTGACAGCTATACCTTGATATCTCAGGGTCTTGGCCTTGATCAACCGAATGATGATGATGACGTGCTTTTATTACAATCAGATGGAGAAGACTTGGTTGGATCTTTGCATAGTGACAATGGATTAAATCTGCTTGATGAGTGCAGCAGTTGCCATGGCATTGGAGGGACCAACCAAATTGAGGAAGAAAGGAAAGGAGCGAGAGTGGCCACTGAGATGCTTGAAAAGCTACCAAAGGTTCTAAACTCACAAGGAAGTGATAGTATCAGCAATGACTTGTTGCAACAGGAAACACTTGCCTTACAAGTTCAGGAAGGTGGGACAGTAACAGCAGATAGCCCTGTACCTTCAACATGTGCAGTGAATCCTCTGCGTACAATTGAACAGCTTTCATTTAATGATCCTTTATTACAGACATGCAGTGAAAGCAAAGTACTAGTTGCCAAAGATAGAATAGATGGTGACGAAGGGAAAGGAAAAGTGGATTCGGGAGTTGCAACAGTTCAGCCTCCAAAAAGGAAAAGAGGAAGACCTAAAGAGCCAGTGGATCCAAGAAGTATTGTGCCAAAAATAAAACGACCCGTAGGAAGACCAAGAAAACCCATCGACCCAAGCACGGTTCCAAAAATTAAGCGACCAAGAGGAAGACCAAGAAAATGTCCAGCTGCTAATGTAACTATAGATGCTGTGTCACTTCCTACTAATGCAAGTGATCATCGATCCGCCCTTTCTAAGGGTCAAGAATCATCAGGCAAAGATGTGTTCACCAAAAATTCCTCACATACAGAGGAAGTCGGTCTAGTAAGGCAGACTCACGAAAGGCAGCATGAATTTCAGAGTCCCATAGATGGATCTGCAAGTGCAACACCTACAGGTTCTGTGTCAAACACAGACTGCAATGCTCCCATTTCAACTGGATATTTAAGAACAGACACTCCTCTTACAATGCCTCAGAAAGAGCTGAACTTGGAAACCAATGTATCTGATGAGTTGAATAATCACAATGGAATCAGGGTGAGTTTCCAGCTTGGAGGAGAGAAGGAAGAAGCAAAAACAGCCCCTGCAATATTCTCTGTTCTTGGTTTACAGGAATGTGATAGAAGTAGCATTGGCAATGTTTTGAATCAAGGAGCACCTGCAGTACAAGTCCAAGTGCAGGAAGTTGAAACAGTCACTTAAGATAGCACTATTTCATTTACAGGTGAAGTGAACTGTCTCAATATAGTAGAACAAATTTCTCCAACAGATGTGCCAGATAAGTTGCATAATTACCATGATATTGGAGGTATCTGTTCTGTAGCAGAGAAAGATGGAGTAGGGACAGCTTCTGAAAAGGGTGAAGTACAGTCCCCAAGAACAAGAGAGCAGCCCGCAGCTGACACCTTACTTCAGAATAGCAGTGAAAGCAGTCTGCAAGTTGAAAAGGATAAAGTAGAAGAAAGAAACTTGGAAGGAAAGGAAATGAATGGAAACAAAGCGTACCAACCCATCAAGAGGAAAAGAGGAAGACCTGAAAAGCCAATGGATCCAAGAAGTATTGTGCCAAAAATAAAACGACCCGTAGGAAGACCAAGAAGCATTGTGCTAAAAATAAAACGACCAGTAGGAAGGCCAAGAAAAAAACCTGCAACAAATGTGGAAAAAGGTGTTGTCTCAGCTCCTATGGATCAAATGGGTGACTGTTGCACTCTTCCATGTGCCATTGGAATTCAGAATTCAAACAGAGACTCAAATATACGAAAGGATGTTTTATATGACTGTCCCATCAATCCTACATGTACTGTGCCAACAAATGAAGACACAGAAAAAAGACAGAAGTCCAGCTACGGGGGTCCAAATAGACACTCTTTCTCCAAAGTCAACAATAATGAAATACTAGAGAATGAAACTTATGAAGGAAAGCAAGAAATGTGTAGACGGGAACAGAATGACTCGTCTCTTTGGGAGAAAGAGACTACTGCAGTCAAGAGTGCCAGGAGAACTGCCCTAAGTGAACAGAAAGTACCCAAACTCAAGCTCCGCAGGAAGACGGGCCCTAAGATGATCTTTGATCCTCCTGGAGGTCTCAGGACCAGACCAAGGACGTCACCAGTCAGTGGCCAATCTCTCAAGCGAAAGATTGACAGGGCTGGTACATTGATTTCATCATCACCCCCTGCAACAGGTCCCATCACAACAGATACTAGTATGACATTGTCTAATACATCAAAAACTACCGATGAAGTTGGCAACTCTCTCGAAAGAGATGGTACATCAGGAAATGATCACTCAAATGAAATTGAACTTAATGGCAAAGTACCTTACATGGTCCAGGATCAACTATGCCCTGCAGTGACAGAATCAGAAGTAGAAATGGCCAATCACCCACCTAACCATCAGTCACAGACACAAGAGACACTGCCAAAAGGTGTCCTTTCTTTAAAACGTTCAAGAGGCCAACCTAGGCGGTGTCCCGATCATCATGAGAAATTACCTAATGTGTGCCCTGCCAGTGGGATAGGAAGTGCTGCAAACGAGGATACCTCAAAAAAAGATGAGAGTAAGAAAACATGTGTATCTAAGGACACTTGTGAAACCACTAAAAAGAGAGGCAGAGGAAGACCGAGGAAGAAGAGACCTCCTGGAGAGGCGGTACATAATGTTGAGATGAAAAACAGAGCTCCACCAGACAATCACCCTTCATCTATCCCAGATGATAAAGTTCATGAAAATACTGACACCGGATTGGGTCTGAAGTCAAAGACCGAAAGTTTGAATGACTCAAAGTTATTGAAAACCAGTTTTCCAAGTGCTTTGAATGGACTGGCACTTCACAAATTGTCAGAAAAGGACATGCCGGAAGGTTCAAACCAAGAAACAGAAGTGATGAAAATGGATAGCAAATCAGCATCAAGAATATCTCAGAAACATGTGACAGTTGAAGTTCAAAGGGTCATACCAATAGTGTGTTCAAGTGAAACAGAAATGTATTACTCTACAATATTCAAGCAGAACAGAAATCAAGTTACTGCGCATACACATTCAAGAAGAATTACCTCAGATGCACCCACAACAAATAGTTGTTCGAAAGGTTTGCCACTTCAGCAGGATCAGCATAGGTCAATGCTGCTGCAAAATGGATGTACTAAACAATCATCAGTTCGAATCAAGAAGTTACCCAGGAGATTGATTACTGGATCTCTTAACCTTAATGACCCTAGCAGACTTGCACAACTCTTCCAACATCCTGAAAAACATGCCCTAAACATGAAAAAGAAAGGCAAAGATATCAGGACCCACTCCATGTCTTGGAATACTCATCACTTATCAGCTGTGAAATCAACAACGCCTTTGAGCTCAGGCGGGCGGGTGATCACACCCTATGCTCAGGGTCATGTCCAGTCTTACCTGCCTACCTCTCCTCAAAGGACTATCAAGTTGAACTATGGTGACCAGAATGCTCAATCTGTGCAGGCAAGTGTAGGAACTGGAAAATGCCTCCCTCCCCTGAACAAAATCATGAAACATCCACCCATACTCCCCAATTCTGTGAAAACAGAAAAGGGCAAAACCCTGATCCTGGATAGAATAAAAAGGAATGCTGCAATGTTGCGAGGGGATTGCTTCCAGAACAAAGAGATCCAAAAGAAATTCAGATCAGGACAAGCTACTTTTAGAGCCAAAACCAAATCCAACTACGAGAAGAGAGGAAGAGGTAGACCACCCAAGAAGCTTGTTTCATTCGGTACCAGTGTGAATCAGAAGATTGATGAATATCAGCCGAGAGGGCCTCTTTTAATCAGCAAACATTTGTTCAGCTCCAAACAAAAAGCTGTAAAGGATATAACCTTGAGCCAAAACCAGTTGAACAGTGCTCTTCCTTCTGATAAATGTGTTCACAAAAGAAGGGGAAGATTGCCTGTGAAACATGGTGATTCATCTAAAAGCACACCAAATGTAGCAGATTTTAATGGAAGTAAAAAATATGTTGAGAAAAGTCGTGGTGAACTTAGGAAGCAGCTTGGGAGACTGTTTGAAAAGTCTATTGCATCTCACAATGACAGTATAAACAAGTAGGAGATTCCACATGCAGCAAGCATTAAGATACCAAGGAAAGTAGGAAGGCCCAGAAAGAATCCTATCCCATCTGTAGGACATGTCCCCCTGAAGAATTGTACATCAGTCAATGATGTAAAAAGGAAACCAGGAAGACCTCGCAAAAATTCTAGACCAGCCTATGCTGTTGAACCAGAAAAGAATACAGGAGATGCTCGGGGATGCAATGAAGTTGAAAGACCGATTAGAAGACCAATGGGGAGTTTCACATGTGGTGAGAATAGCCAGCCAGTGAAAAGGAAAGTGGGGAGACCAAGGAAAAAGCCAGTAATAGAGTGTATTGATGCATCTCCAGTTGAGAGCCTGCATCCTCAATCTTCAGTCAAAGCCGTGGCAAGAAAGAGGGGCCGGCCAAGGAAACATCCACGTGAGGAGATTCGTCCCAAGTATCCATCTGTACCACTTCCTATAACAGATAATTTCCTATTTAGAGGATTTGGCTTCCAACCTTCAACTTTTGATGGATTTATAGAAACCTCATCTTGTGATTTCTCTATGCCCATTGAAGAAGCTGTGGAGACCTTGGAGGAGACTCCTCTTCTTGAAGCTGCCAAGAGTGATGGAGAGAGTAGACGAGCAGACACCGACATTATACCAAGTTGTTTGGTTGGTGCAGTGGAAGAATCTTTTGTCATTGAGCAGTCAGAAATAGACTTCATGAACAATGGTCAATGGATACTAAAAGAGCCAACAAAAGACACAGAACCTCCTGAACTTTCCTGCTGCATAAGCGTAACTACCAAACCTGTACTGCCACCTCCCCCATCCTTGAACATCGAGTTGGATGACACCTCACTGCCAGTTACTTCAAGAAACCAGTCTACTGATGAAGCAATCAACATTCCTGCCAGAGATGCACTTGATTCATGTGTAAGCCAACCAGAGGAAGAAATGTGAGTTCCAGACGTACAAGAATTACTGAGAGAAACGGCACCAAGATTATTGACTGAAGATTGGTGCAATGCAAGTGTGAGTACAGACCAAATTGAGATGGTGTAGAAAATGTTTACTTCCACCAGTTTGCTAAAGAATTTCTGTAAATAATTAAGAAGAAAAAATACAGCCATTTTTATCATTATATGTGAGAGGTGGTGGTGCCACCCACAGAGTTTTACTCTTTCATTTTTACATCTTTTATTCAGACATATCTGTGAATTGCTAAAAATTTGTCTGCACATATTTTACACAAAAACTAAATAAAAGAACCTTTCTGCAATGCGCAATTCCATGCAGTACAGGTACAGTATGTCCCAAAAATCAAACAGCGCCCTCCTATTCAGGTTCATGTTAATATGTTTAGGTTGTGTACCGGAACATTTTTTTTCTTTAGACATGAACATAATGCAACATTGATTGTTTCCTTTTTCCTTTTCTCTAATTAAATTATCCATTAATTCTTTGCTATATATTTTGTATAGGTCATGCGGATTGGTCATCTAACAGTCATCTAAAACATCCTTTTGTATATTTGAGTCTCTGTTTGAATTCTGAATTACAGTTATGTACCGGTAGTTAGTACATTTCTTTGTCTATCATTCATGTGACTCAAATCTTATTGTTTTGTTTTATTCTTGATTTTGTCTATAATGATGAAATACTTGTCTTCTTTTCACATATTTCATCCAGAAATGAAGTCCATCATTAAAAATACGACCTTTGAATATTGGTACTTTCTGGTATCGCTACCATTAGCCTTAGTGCCATACCGTAGACTAGTCTTTAAAAAGATTAATCATTCATGAATGGCATATACATGTATAAAAAAATGTATTAATGTAATAATATTTTGGACAAATTGGACAAGATCACCCTAATGCAGATTTATGTACATGTAAGTACATGAATAGTATTAATATATTACAATCATCCTCAGTAAACTATATGCCCTGGAAATTTTATGCAACAATTTAGTAAGAGTAATCATCCAGGCATGTACATGTATAGTGGTGCTAATTTGACAATATGGGACAACTCAAAATGCAACCAAGTATATTCTTGTGTTATCTTCATCTACTGTACATGTATGTATTGTTTTTACCTTTAACTGCCCTCCAACATATATTGCAAGCAAAATGTTTTCTTCTTTTTAGTGCTTCTTTTGAAGGAACAATACATACAAGTATGGAATCCATATATATATATATACATGTATACATGTATAGGCTGAAAATACTATTAATGTAGTGTGCAAGCAATGAGATACCTTTTCAAGTTCTGCAAGGTTTGAGCATTTGTGCATAAAATGATAAATGGCATTTTCTTGTACATGCATTCATGTGTTTACATTTTGTTTGTATCCAATTTTAGTTAACCAAGTTTTTATTAAAACTAGAATCAGTTGTATAGATCTGAATTATAGTTGTTAATTTATATGTAAAAGGGCTTTATTCCTTTGCAAACTTGGTTAGCCGTATATTGTTTTGTATAATTGTCGGACTGTGTATAATGGAAATAGATAATTGTACAGATTGTTATTTCCATGGATAGCAGAGATGTATTATTTTTGTGAGTTGTTGTTTTTACATAAATTGATACAGGCTACTTGTATTATTGCCAGCTCATTTTCACATGTTCTTTGATTTGCGACCTCTCAACAGTATGCAAAATTCATAAAATTAAATCTCTCAAATAATGGCTAATAGAATAATAGCAAAAATAAAGAAAGTGAGTTCATAAAGGATGCAAGCAGTGTTTTAATTACATATTGTTGTAGTTAATTTGTAAATTTGTAAGCTGGCAAAATAACCCTGAACTGTGACCTCCTGAAATCTGTTATAAAAATGAAAGGAAAAAACTAGGCGTTGTGGCGTGCGCCTGTAATCCAGCTAACAGTGGAAGTTACAAACTGATTCAGCCGAGGACGCAGGTTCGAAAATGAGTCGCGTCTTTCGGATGGTGACGTTAAAAGTTGGTCCCCAGACGTAAATAATCATATCTGATTGATACACGTCTGTAAAAACCCAAAATACATACACACACACACAGTTTGTCGATGAGAGATTACTGGCTTTGAAAATCCTATTAACAATTATATACCAAAATGGCTGCCTCTACTACTTAATTTTGCCATTTTATTAAGTGTTATGATGATTTCAAGAGTAAATGTTTTAATGAGTTTACATGCTTAACAATAGTAAAATCATAAAGTGATTAGACTACATGTACATGTACCTTTATGAATACCGTACATCATTATGTGTGTCGAGAAAAGTTACTACAGATCTACCTTGACTGTCTTTTCCCTTCTACATGTAGGCAGTACTTGTACATAGCACTGTACAATCACTATTTTTCAAATGAATATTTCAGTGTACACAATGATCATATTAGGCCTTTTGTTCATCATACTACTTATCAATTGCTATGTTAGTGACTTTATTTTTTATTTATTTTTATTACACGTGCATGTTTATCTTTTTATTGTAAAAACTTCTTATTTATGGAATTGTTTGTTTCACACCATCTCAATGTATCAACATACTTGAACAATACCATCAAGTCAAAGGTTTCATGTGCAAGTAGATTACTATGATTGCAAATGTCAGCATTACTGAAATCTTTTTCATTATCACGTTCTACTTAAAACTAAATTGTGTATACATGTGCATGTAGCTGAATTTGTATCTAACTTTGCACACATATAGTTTTATTATTCGAATTGATTCTTATGATATGTTTCAATCCTGTAAAGGCTATTGGGCTGATAATAGGAGGTCAAATTAGTTACAGATTAATAGGACCCTCTACTTTTGTAAACAATTGTTTGATATTTGTTGTTATTTTTGTTGACTCCCAATGAATGCCAAATACTATTCAATTAGACTAAATAATAAATAATCATTGCTAACTCTTTTTTGAACCTTATACATGTATATAGCAATAAGTTCACCCTCCTTTTAATGTACATATTCACCAAAGAATTCATGAGAGTGATTACTCTTGACTACCATCAGGCTTGCATGAGGCTTTCTTGATGCAGCATTGCGTTTGTGATGTGAGTAACAGATATATAGTCCTTTGTTGAAGTATGATAGATTAGTTAATCACATGGGCTTACATGTTTGTGAGAAGCATCCCAACATGATGATGCAATTTTTTAAGGGAATTATTGGTTTGTAGTTGTGTATTTTCAGGTTAGGAATGAGACAAGTACTAATATTCATATACTGCCATATCTCCATTTGTTTTCTCTTCAAGTCCTGAAAAGAAATTTTGGTTTGAGTGTGATGGATTGACTTGAATATTCACTGGTTTAATGTACAAAAAAGGTCTACAAAACTGAGGTCAGGCTTTATCCTTTCCTTGAAGATGGCCCATTTTTAATTTATTTGTCAGTTCCATCTTACTCGTACTTTATTGCTGATATTTTTCTGTATTATTTTCCTTTACATGACTATATGTTGTGTGTATCTGTTGAGTCTGAATTTTGTATTTATAAATGTGTATTTGAAAGAACCATATATGCCATTCTTATCTTTTGAAAACAACTTTTCATCGTCAATACTTGCAGGAAACACCTGTATTGCAAAGCACATCATGCTTGAGAAACTTGTTTATTTATGTATTTTTGCATTTTTATGAAAATATGTAGTTTCAACCCTTTTCATTGACCAAACCAACAGGGACCTTACGCAGAATAATTATGTCATTTTTAACTAGTTTCTTTCGCAGCAATCGCTTACAAATTTTATTTTTCTTGCCTGCTTTTAGATATTTATTTTTCTTTTATATACAGTATGCAAGCAGATACATGTTGTATATGTAAGTAACTGTAATATAGTTTTCTAAAAACAACAAAAAAGATAATCATAATTGTAATACTTTGCATAATGTGAGTAGTCAGTTTATTGGATTTTAGCTCATTTCAGTTTCAATGTCGATGTGTTAGCTATTCAATTTATCTTATACACATTTATGTATTGATTTATAATCCTTTCACATGTAAATAGTTGTATCTATTATGTTCAGTGCCAGTATTTACTTTTCTAGATGTTTTCTAGGTCTAGTGATAATTAGAGTTTATATTCAATAATTATTTTATATTATAGTTCTTACTTCATTACTTCATTTTATGCACATTGTTAATTTGTGGTAGCATTATATTATAACCCAACCCTGTGTTCCAACAGCATTACTATTGTCTACTGAGAGCAAGAAGTGCATTAACTCCTATCATTTTATTTAAGATTTAATTATTTCATGCACATGTAACAAAAAATGGTATTTCAGAAGAGATAATTAGGCTTGTCCTACCTACATGTAGCAACAATATACTGATGCAATGGTGCCAAAAACTCAGCCCCTTTGCCTGTGTTCTGCATACATGTACGTATCTACATGCAAGTATTCAGACACGGGTGCGAAGGGAATAGGCATTTCCACCATGTTATGTTTAGTTCGTATATTTTTGAAAGAAACTTTTATTTATTATTTACTGAATTCTTTCCTCATTCTAAAACTGCCTTATCCTTGCTTGCAATCCAAATTATTATGACATTGGGGTCTCTGAGGGTTATACTTCTCCAATGCAGCTACACATATATGAAATGTAACATCATTTGAATCTGTTAAAAAGATTTCTTCCATGAAAGTCGAGTTGCAATCAAATGCAACTCATTAAACTATGAATTTAACATGCTGCTCTTATGCAATAGGGGCCTGACTTCGAACTCAAAGTAAGAGGTTGGGCCACTACATGTATGCTTATTTTTATAATAATCCAGGTAGAGGTTAAAGGTAATACAAAGTTTTGGTAAGGGGTCATGAATTTGGTTCAAATGAACATATTGGAAGCATATGCGATCCTACTATATGCAGTGATCGCTGTCGCGGTTGAAATCGAGTCTAAAGTTATGAAATTAGTAAAAACAAACTCTTTATGTTGTATAGCGCCCTCTCAAGGTCAAGATATTAATTAAGCTATAAAACAATGTTTCTTGACTAATTTTGATCGATAAGCTATTCCCGTTTGGTAGGTATACATCACAACTGCATATTCTGAAATTTTCAGGGTCGCAGCTACCATTGTACGGCCGTATGTGCTATTTGAAATGTATCAAAATTTATCGGGAGTACCGATAAATTTTTGTTTTTATTTTTTCTCGAAAGCAGAAGTGTTTTAGGGGCTAATTTTTTTAGTGCTTAGTTTACATCCACAGGGGCATCCAAATATATCAAAAATGTAAAGAATCATTATCCACCAATTTTTCAAAATTTCCCAAAACTTTGTATTACCTTTAAATCTTTCCTTAATTGTACTTCTGTCAATGTTCAAACAAAACACAGTAGTGTACCTAGAGGAAGGCTGAAGATGTTTTTACTGTTTTCATTTTATCCCTTATTTAACATATTTATAAACTCTGAAAGAAGCTCTCTGTAGTGTTTTTTTTTAAACCTACTACCATGATCTGTCGTGGGACAGGTGCATGCTTCCATTTTTCAAAAACTGGATCCGCAACTTAAACGTTTAACTTCCCAAAATGCTCTCATAGCTCAACGTTTGTATCAAACCCTAATGTTTAGTGCATTTTTAGCTCTAAGAAAGAAAACAAAATCTTATATGTACCAAAGCAAATGTATTATTTTATACAAATACAAGTATGTACTCTTTTTTTTTTTTTAAGTTGTTAAGTTGTTTATTATGATGTGTCATTATGAAGCTTGTGTAGAAGTTGATTCTGCAATGTACATGTACATACATGTTTACTTTAAAAGTTGATTTATTCAACATTTGAACCATGATTTTGATTAGTCTTTGACAAAGCAGTCTGTTGTCATAGTTCAGAGATCCATTTTAGAGATAGGCATGTATATGCATTTGGTGTCATCATTAAACTTGAAAAATTGTCATGACAGACAAAGAAATGTGCATACAATGTATTAATAAAAACCATGTGGACAGAACTTACATAAAAGCACTCTTGTTCTATGTGTGTTGTTATTTGTACAGTTACCATATCCTCTGAACGTTCAGGAGATTATATAATTGTCATCTATAATTACCTGTTTTTAGGTGACAGAAATAAAGAAAGTTGGGAATTTTTAATGTAAGAGTAATATTTAGAAATACAAGAAATATATTAGAAACAGAACATCTTAGATGATGGCGTTTACCTGTGGAGGAGAATGACGAGCAAGGTGGGAGGAAAGGGGGACAGAGGTGTATAAACGGAACAGCGAAAGAGCTTTAACTTGCATGGAAATTAAGGATGTAGAGAGAGAAAGAAAGGGTGTACTGTAGAAGAGATGGAGATGAAAAGGAGAGAGAGAGAGAGAGAAGTTTGTGTAGTACATGTATAGTTGACGACTAAATGATTTATACCTTTACTAAGTTTGGTGATTTTTTCAGACAAAAGTAGTTTAAGTACACATGAACATTCATTTGTCACGTTTTTTCTTACATGTGTTTTTCTGCAGGATGTAACATATTAAAGCTTACATCTAAAAGTATTTAACAAAGGCCATATTTTAACCAACCCACCTTTCATTTTTGAGTTATGGAAACCTTCAAATTTACAAGGGGTATGAATAATTCAGCTCTTAACTCCGCAGACATGTATATGCAGGAGAAAGGAAAGATTGCTCTCATCAATTCATAAACCAGGTGGTTTTTCCTTGGCACATCCGAGATGACTTTGGAGGAAAATCTCTCTTATATCCTCAATTTTTCACACTTTACCCCTCTCACTTTCAGCTGATCATTCTTCCCCTTTCTCCCATTCACATATCCTAAAATTAATTTTTAAAAAGAAGGCTAAAACAAAATAAATGTTTGGTTTTGTCTTTATGAATTATATTGTATTGAAGGTATAGCATCTGTTTGGGGCCAGAAGGGTGTTAACTCTGTGTACCAGTTAAGGCATATACGGTTTACTGGCCTTTTGGCTATAGGCAGTTTATATCTGCTGGGATATTTCAGCTGACAAGCAGACCTCATTTCAGTGGGTTAGGATTGGATGAACAAATAAATTTCAATCTATGATAATAATAATAAGAATAATAATGGGTTCTTGTATAGCGCTCATGTCAGTCAGATTTGACCCTCCTGGCGCTCCCGATTATTACCCTGGCTTTATCACGGCTGCTATACGGCACTCTAGCATTTCAAGGAATAATTTCTTACCAGCTGGACTATATGTGATACACACAAAAACAACATATTTACGTGGGCTTGGCTCTTTATTGCACAGCATGTTTTGCTAGGCAAAATTCCCGACATAAAAATAGGCATGAGTACACATCAGATACAAAATATCATAAATTTGCAAAAGACAAGCTGCTAAGCAGAAGTAGGTTACATTATATGAGTCCACTGCATGTCATCTTTTACAAATGAGACTAATTAACTGTATCGTCCCAGCAGCATCTCAAGGTTGGGGAGTTATGAAAACTTGAATTATGTGAGTTTATGCTATATTTCTTTTGATATTTTAAAAATATTTACCAGTAAGCATATTAGTGTTATCCATAATAAGAAGTCACATGCAGTTACCCAAATCATGATTCTAGTGACTAACAGACTTTAAATTCCTGCATTGCTGAAACCTATGAGCAGATACAGGTGTACATATATATGTCGCCTGATAGTGTCTTGTGAACAATCATTAAGCCTGGTCTGTGGTAAATAAACAAAAAAAAGTCAACAAATGAAATTAAAAAAGAGTTGTCTCATTGCTCCTTTGGTAAATGCTGTACTTATCCTACTCGTATTCAATCGTTATATAACATTAACCCTAACTTTCATTTAGAATTGTCACACCATCAATGAAAATTACTGTAACCCCTTCTGGGCAACAATTTTAGATAATTGTCATAAATGACCTTTAAACTGACATTTCGACTTGAAATGCTTTTTTTCAAATCAATAAATTGGGCACACAATATCTTCCATGGGTATGGACTTCATGATAGAGACAACTGTGTTTCTGCTTCTTGAAGAAAATTGCAGATCTTCTAAGTTCAAACACATTACTCTTCATTAAACTCCTTGGGCGCTAGTTGCCATCCATTGGGTTAACATTTGAGTTGCACTTTAGACCTTTCCTCTCCAAAGTTCTTATGACAGGGATGCCAGTCAGTTTTACTCACTGGGTCTGAAAAGAAGCCAGATGTCTCCATCTTCCTAACTCTACGTCTCTTTCCACTTTGGTCATGAGTCTCCTTTTCCTTGATCTTGCATTGTCTCCTGCAATCTTTCTAGAAGCTCTTCTTTTGTGGCCTTGTAGTCGCTATCCATCCACCACTGTCTAACCGTCTCCATCACACCCCCTAAGCCTCTTCCCTTTGGAACCCCCGCAGCCAGAAGATCTTTGCCAGACAGTGGAAACTTGGCAACGTCCCATGATCTGAAGTCCACCAGCATCTGACTCTCGCCTCGGTACTTCAAGACTTCACTCACGTACTTGATGATGTTCTTCTCTTTGCTCTGTGAATTAGGAAGAACAAAAAATATTCGCTGGTTACTGACGAATTTTAAACAAATCAATACAAAATATTTGATTTCTTGAAAATGCAAGTTATCAAAAGTATCCAGTTATGTTGTTACCCTCCTAGATTTATCAGAAAAAACTACAAAATTTCGGAAATTAGTTGATGATATCCTTGACTTTAACAACTATGGGCATTAGCCATAACTGTATTGTAGTCATCTACTTCCTTAAATAGACTACATAAGTGGCATGATTAACTATTTTACTCCTGACCTTACTAGCATGCATCATATCATTTTTAGTCATTCCAGGGCAAATAATGTTACTGACTATTGAGTAATATAGCACCCTTACCGTCCTGACATTTTTTCTAAATGATTAAATAATTTAGTCACAACCATAATCAAAAGAGGAAAAGAGAAAGCGAACTTACACAAACGACAATATCTTGGTAAGGCTTGAGTGGGTTCTTGTGGGGCTTGTCCCCTCTCTCTGCAATCACATAGAGGGCAGTCTTGCGCTCCTCGGCTGAGATCCTCATCCTTTGCTCCAAGGTGAGGACATCATTCTCGTCCTTGAAGAGAGCCGAGAGAATGGTGACAGGGTGAGGGTGCAGTGACTGGCTTCGCTGATAAACCTTGTGCAGTTCTTGTAGGTCTGCTTCTGGTGGGATACCTAATTCAATACATAAAAGATGGCATCAAGTTGTAGTCTGGGCACTTCCACTATGACCTATCTATCGATCAGCATACAGATCAAAACAGACTTGTCTGTTCTAGGCAAGTTCAGCATTCAGTGAGGTAGTTGAAGTGTGGCCAAAGTTCTGGGAGTTTGATAAGAACTGCCAGTCTTTCTCTCAACAAAAGGCAATTTTACCTCAACAAATAAACTTCTTCCTCAGGTTGAACCAGTGGCATACCATGTTAACACACACTGAGGGGAAATCAGCATCAATCAAGCTTGGTCGAATGAACACGGCCACTAATTGGGGGAGTGTGTAGGAGTGGGAGAGNTTATGGGGGGGGGCACATATTCTGTGCCCTACTAGATTTAACTCAAGCTTGTTACTATAGCCACTTTAGTGATATCATCAGAGTAATATCTCACCTATATGACGAGCCAGATCCAAGTCATACATGCAGTGAATGAGATCAGAAGCAAAGTTGCCAGTCAAGATCTTCCGCACCTCCATCCATATCCTCTCCCCCGAGATCCCTGCCAGTCCATGACCGTTCTCCCGTATTGCTTGGAGAGTTTCTGGAGTGTGTTTGTTGCTCTCCCTCGCAATACGCCCGTAGAACCTACAAAGGAAAATAGGAATACAGCAAGACAAGAAACCTTCCTGCTTACAATACAACAATGTTTGCAAATTTTGCAAGTTTCATGTTGTGAAATAATTTTATAATAACTCACATAATGCTGGATTTTTGTGAATTACTAAAGTTTCTTGCGATGAAAACAACTAGGTAATGATATTAACTTTAAAATATAAAAAGGCTCTATAAGTGGTATTCCAATAGCGCGTATTAGGTTAGCATGGCTTAACTTAGTCCATACTTTTATGGAGTGCCTGTTGTGAACTCATTTATCCTGTACAGATTATTTAATCCTGCATTAAAAAGTGTCCAAAAAATTAATTTTGCAATGAAATGGGAAGAAAAAGATAACTGAATTTCTTTGGTACATTATCTTTGTTATGAATATTGAAGGAGGAAGATGAAACCTAGCATTCCCTAGAAGTGTGAACTAAATTCTTGTTTAGTCTCGGCTTAACTTATGGGAATACCACCCTATGATACTTAGGCCTAAAATGTTGGATATTCTTATAAGGATTGAATTATTGTGTTTCTCTGCTGTTTATGGGGAGCAAATGGCTGTCGTTGCCTTTTTAAGTACTCACCTGAAATATCGAAGTATTCTCAAATAATCTTCTTGTATCCGAGTTGCAGCATTCCCAACAAAGGCTACATGACATCTCTCAAGAGCCTCTTTTCCATTGAAGAAGTCATACAATGTTCCATCAAGACCTATCCAAGCCATGAAATAAGAATAGCAATAATGATCACAGCAAATAATCACATAATGCAAGTATTAAGCTTTCATTGCACTCTCGGACATAACTAATTTATCAGGTCCATGTCATTTTCATTCCTCATTTATGTTTTGCATCTTTATACTGGAGCAATAAGAATTGAACGACTTTCTAACACAACTTAAACATACCAGTTTGATGAGCGAGTATGTTGGGCAAAAATGTCATGGATTTCTTTTTGTGTAAGACATTTTTACCTCACACAGTATTATCTAACCAGAAATTATGCTGTATTGCAACAGAAATACATATAAGTAAACAGGGAAGGGGGATTAAGAGAATATGAGATTTCATCACATTGCTGTTCAAGTACATGTCTGAGGGATTAAAAGTGAAGTTTAACCATTAATCAGGGCTCAATACTAACAGGTGCCTGGGACATATGGGCGCCAAAAATCCTTGTCCGGACCCCCAAATTTGAATATTTTTTTTAATATAGGGGTCATGCATACAGACTCTAAACAGTTCAATCTGCACCTCCTCTCAAACAAGTTGGTGTGGAGCTCTGTATTAATCACAGTAAGAAAATCTGTCAAAATTCCTGATAAAGCTTACCCAGGAACATGGAGTTGATGGTCAAATCTCTCCTCTCTGCATCAGTCCTCCAGTCGGTGGTGAACTCAACTTCGGCGTGCCTGCCATCGGTCACCCGATCAATCCTCAGCGTTGTGATCTCGAAGTTCTCTTTATCGTTGATCCTTGCCGTGATGGTGCCATGCTTCTCTCCCTTGGCATTGATCATTCGGATGCCCTCCTTTGTGAACATTTCTTTCATCTGGTCGGGAGTGGCTATAGTGGCAAAGTCCACATCTTGAGGCTGCTTCTGTAGAGCAGGATACAGTACACATCTTTGCTTAAATCATGGAATATTTAGGCATACTTTTTTGGCAATTGAATCATTAACATAGAGAGAGAGAGAGAGAGAGAGAGGGGGAGAGGGAATATATTATTGTTATTACAGTGTATTATCATTTCTTAGTCCAATATATACCATCTCTTGTTAGGTAAATACATTCCTAAACTTACTTTTGTAAGAAGATCTCTAACGGCTCCACCTGCTATCCTCAGTTCATAGTGATATCTTTCAAAGAGCTCTGCCAGCTGCCTTAACTCTGGCGTGAAGAGTCCTCTAAACTCTGGTGAGTCAATCTTCATCTTTGCACTGCTGAAGTACCTGAAACAGGTCCTGACTGGTAGGTTATGAACAGGTGTGATCCTGGGAGCAGAAGAGGACTGAAGATGACAGGTTTGTGATTGGGTGAAGGACCAGGGAAGTGGAAGGCAGCACTGCTTAAAACGATGTCCATTGAATCTCCCAGCAAGATTTCTGGCAATCCTGGCTGTGCCCGTCATCTGGTCATTGCCTGGACATTACTTGAAGTACATAGGAAATCTCTCTCCAGTAATGTAGAATCTGACTATGCTGAATAAAGTTAAAATGGAATTATGGAACAGGAAAGCAAAGAATTTACAGCCATTGCCATGGCATTAGTCTAGAACTTAACCTATGTTATGATGAAACCAGAAAGCAATACAATTCACAAAGGCTGCATAGTTTTTAGTTAGCACACAGTCATCTTGATAAACTTTTTGCAAATACAAAAACTTCCGAATTATTTGATTGAGCAATAGCTGCAATGATTGTGCAATCGAAGTGCGCGGCTGCGCATCTCAGCGCGAGAGACATCTTCCCCGGCGCGCGGGTAATCAATTCTCAGCCCACAAAATTTTTAGTTTATGGGACCACAATAAAAACATTTAGCATATTCCATCAGAGCAAACTGATGTTTTAATAGCCAATACACCTAATTGAGTAATTACTGCATGACTTCAATTCTCAAACGAGGGCAATGGTTAACTCGTTAACGTACAAAGAAATACAAAGGAGTAAAGAAATGTATTATATTAGACTTGCCTCTTGGGTTCTTCCTAGAAATAGATGCCTAGCCCGATTCTGCTTATTTGCTGCCACCTAGCGGCAAAGTTCGTCCAACTATTCTGCTATCCCTAGTCTAGTTCGAGACAAAAGCACATTCTGTTTTTTCGAGACAAACAGAAGCACATTCTGTTGCGTATCAAGCGTAGAGTCCCCGTTATGGATGAGAGGTTTGTGGTAGAAGGATTAACAGGGAATCCAAAAACTATCTGGGAGGGAACGAACATTAATGGAGTGGAATGACAATGCAAGAGTTTACTAAGGTGGCAGAAAACAGAGACGTGTGGAAAAATGTTGCAATCATCTTCTGAGCGGGGAGAAGTTACATTAATTTAGAGAAGAAAAAGCGGAATAAAAATTGTAATTGCACAGGGTACATGTCTCTTTACGTCCAGAAACTTATTTTGTTTCTGGATACAATTCGTGATGTATTAAAGTTTGTATGTTGTTCAAAAACCTTATAATAGCAAAGTACAATTGGGCACTGCGATCTTTGTCAAACCCCCTCCCCCCTCCGTCCCCCCCCCCCCCCCCC